>JBBUKS010000073.1:1824177-1834449 GCA_038050645.1 Hedychium gardnerianum
ATGAAAGATGTTGCGCATGTGAAAAGTATGATTAGATAAATGAATGTATGTGTTTCCAAGATTAGTAATTTGCAAACCTGAGCCATCATCTACTTGCACCGTATCCGAACCATAATACGACACTACTTCTGTAAGGATATTGTAGTCTGATGTGACATGATGAGTTGCTCCAGTATCAATATATGATTCGGTAGATGAAAACTCAGGTGGTTTACCAAGAATAGGTATAGACGAGAGTACTTTAGGATATACTCATGAAATAATTGATTATCTTAAAGATGAAGGACCACCAATGAAAGTTGTGTCGAATCATTTAGAATATTGAATACCAAATATCCAATTTGGAGATAGATTTGACATCTCTGAATATTTGACATCGAAAATAAAGGCAAAAGGAAAAGAGAGAAGAAAGGAAGAGTTAATTTGGAGTTAAGAAAAAGAGGTTTTTTTTGGAAAAGAAATAAAAAAAATGAATACGGTGAGAAAAGAAAGAAAGGAAAGAAAAGAAAGGAAACAAAGAATGAAAAATAGAAAAGAGTTTTTTTATTGTTTTTTTTTGCTGGAAACGAAAGAAAGAAAGAGACAAAAAAGTTATAAAAAATTGTTTTTCTTATATGATGAGAAAAGAAAGAAGAGAGTTTTTTTTATATATAAGAAAAGGTCAAAAGGAAAAGGTCGGCATAAGAAAAAAAATACAGAGGTGATGAGAACGATCAACCACGAAAATATCTAATGAGGAGAAAGACAACTGAGGAAGCAAAAACTTCAAACAGCTAATAACAAGGAGAGTGCGCCGGTAGAGAAGATGACCGATCGGATTAGAAATCTCAGTAGCACGAAAATTAAAGGAAGAGAACGGAAAAATAAGATGACACAAATCAGAGAAATAAAAAGAGAAGATAACTTAGCTGAAAAGGGGATGAAGTCAATATCCTTAATGAGAGCCACCAACTAAAGGAACAAAAGAAAGGCGACGTGTGAGATGAGTCGATGTTGACTGCGGTGAAGGAAGAAGAGCAATATCTCTGATACTATGATAGAAAAGTAATTGGAAAGAAAAAGGGAAAGATAGAAATAATAAACTTCTTGATTAATAGTTTGTCTATGAGGTACATAATTTATAAAGACATTAAGGTGCTTGGTCAATTTACAGATTAATAAAGAAACTATCAATTGACATATTAATAAAGGAAATGTCTAATCTAATAATTAATGTGTCCTAATACTAATTTGATTTGATTCGATCTTATTGAATAATTCTCTTTTAGGATAATCCTTTTTTACCAGTAACTCTGTTCCACATCAAAATGCAACATATAATTTAGTTATCAGTTTCTTTTACCTTCTTCCTCCTGATGGATCATTTACCCTTCTCATCCACTAAAGTGAGCACAACATTAGCTCTTTGCAAAGGAGGCATCCGTTAATGTTGTCTTGGATGACAAAGAAGCGTTAAGCAAATCAAGAGCCTGAAATAAGAACAACGAAAACAACATCAGTCTCATAATTAACATGTAATTGGAGCAACAATACTAACCTCCTTGTTGAAGATGACTCGTATTTGGCCAACACGGGACACGACCATGATGGCAAGCATGGCCATGCTGTGTCATCCACTGAGACATGGGGCACGACCTGGCTGTTTTAGCCATTGAGGTATGAGGCACGGTTGGGCCGTGCCAAGTTCTGTGAGTTTTAACGTGTTTTCAAGAAGTCTTTCCCACGGCTGTGCTGTAGGACATAGCTAGGTCATGCTATAGGGAACGATTGTGCCATCGAACACGGCCTAGCCATGTTCGGGTCTGAGGAAACAGATGCGCTCATATCACGGGCGTGCCCAGGGGCACGACTTGGCCGTGCCTAGGGACACAGAGGCGCCGAGAGTTGCATGATTTTAGATTTACTTGATCTTTTTGATCCAAAATACCATGTATGGCTTGCGTTGTATAAATAAGATCATTGTAACTCTAAACCTAATTCTAATAGAGAGTTATTGGTCATTTTCTAGAGTAGGCATATCGCCAATTCACGGTAATCCTTCGTTTTCTCTCCTCTCTTTATTCCTCTTCCTCTTCTTCTTCTCCAGCTTTCTCCTTTGTGGTTTTCTTTGTTGGGACCCTGAGAGCTAGAGGGTGTGAATGACTCGATTCACTTCTTTGATTTAGGTTTGCAGCGGGCACTTGAAGCAAAGCACACACAAAACGCTAACACTTTTGATTTACTTGGTATCTGCCTCTTAGGTGACTAATCCAAGACCTACCACTACCGATCCACCACCACTAATAAATTCCTCCTTCTCGAACCAAAATCGAAGGTGGAGAAACCTCTTACAGCAGTGTTACAGGGAGTTTATAGCTTTCATCAAATGAAGAAGCAACAAAAGAGAGGAAATAGAAGAGATTACAAGTTGAGCTCTATTCTCTTTCTTTTGGTTGCTTGAAGATGTTGCAGATAAGGCTTGAGACTAATGTTGAGTAGAAAAAATCACAATGGAATAGTGTCTTTCTCTTGTGAAAAAAATCTCTTTTAAACAACTCAGAATTGGGCCATTTCTGTACCTTTTTTGCCCCTACCAATCGATTGACATAACTCACCAATCGATTGTTGACCATTGACTTTTTGTTGAATGATCACTAACTCTAGATCAACGACTGAGATTTATCCCGATTTTGAATCCTAATCGATTGGTGGGAATTATCAATCTATCAAACCAATAAATTTGAGCAGCTTCTGTTTGCTCGATATATCTTTCCAATCGAATGTCTAAAAACAATCGATCAGACCAATCAATTTTAGCACCTTTTGTTTGCTCTGAATTGATTTTCAAATGATTGGCAAAACTTATCAATCGATTGATACAATAATTGTGTAAACCCAAATTCTGGGTCCAATCGATTGGCGTTGCAAAATCCAAAATTGGGGTTTAGGATTTTGGCTCACCAATCGATTGCTATATCACACCAATTGATTGGTTAACCCTAAAATAGGGGGTTTTATCCCTAAACCTCAGATACATAACTCCCTTTAAGTCTTCAATGTACCAATCAATTGTTAAATGCTACCAATCAATTGATACACCTATTTCAGTCATTCTAATGACCAAAGTTCTCCTAATTTCTCTACACTCATTTTCCAATTACCTCATGCCAGATGAACCTTCTTTTCCCTAGACTTTATGCCTGGAGCTTCCTCGTCTTCGGATCTTCATCTACCATTGCATCCAATCTCACGATCTACTTGGGTTTCCACCTTTTGTTAAGAATCTAGTTCTTGACCATCTTGGTCTTTCTTTGCCTTTCATCTGGTCTTCCGACCTGCATGAACTTCTTTTTGCTAAGAATCCTACCCTAGACCTTCTTGGATTTCTCTTATCTTACACACTCATAACTAGGTCTTATCCTACACATTCATAACTCAAGTGAGATCTAACTTATTAATCTATACTTAAATAATTGTTAATCATTGAAACTTCTCATCCGGGTCATGATTGCACCAACATTCTTTGCTATTGTTGGGGCGCAATCTCAACAATTGGTATCAGAGCTCTAGGCATCATGTCTAGGATCTCTTTTGCGAAGTTTGATATGGTGAAGTTTGACGAAACTAGAAATTTTGAATTGTGGCAGAAGAGGGTTAAATATCTGCTGGTGCAACAAGACAAGTCATTAATGAACAAGTCATTGATGAACAAGTCGTTGACGAACTAGTTCTATCTTAAGTGGAAATTGTTTAGACTTAAGATGTTAGAGGTCACAGATCTTAGCCAACATATCAACATTTTCAATCAAATTATAAGTGATCTGAAATGGGTTAATGTGAAGATATAAGATGAATACAAGGTGCTGATGTTGTTGAATTCTCTACCATCATCTCCTACGTATAAGAATTTGGTTACGACTCTAGTGTGGGGGAAGGAAACTCTCAAGCTAGAGAAAGTCACAAGTGCTATGTTAGGTTTTCATCAACGAAAGAAAGCTAGCGATGAGAATTCGTAAGGTGAAGGACTTGTGGTGAGAGGTAACTAGGAACGTGGAAGGAGCAAGACTCGATATGGGTAGGGCAACAATAACAAGGGTCAATCTAAATCGAGAAAGAAGAAGAAGATCACGTGTTACAAGTGGGAGTAAAGGGTCACATCAAGAGAGATTGTCCAAAAAGAAAGAAAGCAAATGCAGAGAGTAAAGGTGATTCATCAAAGTCTGCAAACATAGTGGAGGAAGAAAATTCAGAGAGCAAAGATGGTGATATGCTTTCTATCTTGTCTAGTTTAAAGCAATTGACAGATTCTTGGATTCTGGATTCAACATGTTCTTATCATATAACACCTAATAAGGATTGGTTTGACACTTATATATTGATTAATTCTAGTTTTGTTAAGATGGATAACGATGCATCCTGTAGAGTCATTGGAATAGGGAATGTCAAAATCAAGATGTTTGATGGTGTGATCAGAATATTGGGTGATGTTAGACATATACTGGATCCGAGAAAGAACCTAATTTCATCGAACACGCTAGATGGTAGCGGTTGTTGATACAAATCTATGAGCGGAGTAATGAAAGTAGTAAAGGTGCTCTGATGATGATGAAAGGACAGAAACTAGCAAGGAACATCTAGAGATTGCTAGGTATTACAGTTATAGGTAGAGTTGCCGCTGTAAAATCTAAATTAGATAATACAGTCTTGTGGCATATGTGGCAAATGAATGAGCGTGAGATGTTGAAACTTCATAAAAGATGTTTATTGAAGGGCATCAAAACATGCAAACTCGACTTCTACAAGTATTGTGTTCTTGGGAAACAAAGAGAGTGTAGTTCAACACAAGACGGAGAGAATTCTGGACTATGTGTATACAGATCTCTGGGGACCGGCTAGTGTAGCATCATGTGGTGTACACTTATATTTTTTGAGCTTCATTGACGATTACTCAAGAAAAGTTTGGGTGTACTTCATGCATCACAAGTCATAAAATTTCTCAAAGTTCAAGATATGGAAAATTGAAGTAGAGAATCAGACTAGAAGGAAACTCAAATATTTGAGATCAGACAATGAGACTGAGTACACAAATTTAAAGTTCTAGGAATTTTGTGAACAACATGGAATTAAGATACACTTCACGATTCGTAGGACACTACAACAAAAAAGTGTAGCAGAAAGGATGAACATGACAATAATCGAGAGAGCTCGATGTCTCAGGTTGAATGCAAGGTTTGCAAAGAACTTCGGGGTAGAGGTAGTAAACATGGCGTGTTTTTTGATCAATCGATCACCAAGGGCAGCATTGGATGACAAAGTATCATAGGAGGAATGAATGGGAAATTTGATTGATTACACTAGTCCGAGAATGTTTGGATGTTCAACCTACATGCATGTTTCTAGTGAGGACAGATCAAAGCTGGATGTGAAGTCTAAACAATATATTTTTCTGGATTATCAGAAAGGGATGAAAGACTTCTAGCTTTGGGATCCTAAGACGAACAAGGTGATGATGAACAAAGATGTGATATTTGATGAAAGAGTCATGTTACAACGTACTCAAGGAGAAAAAAAAACAAATACTAAAAAAATGTAGAAAAGAGAAGGACGTCTTGTAGGTGGAGCTAGAAACCCATGGTTTCGATAGTGGTAGCTCAATGCACATGTAGCATCATGTTGGTGCAGGGAGCACCAGAATCGAATCTATGTTTTGATGTTGTAAAATGTTCAAAGTTAAGTATGTTGACTAGCGTGCAGATTCACTTGATAGGTCTAGAGGACTAGACACCAGACTGAAGTTCAATTAGGTCAGAAGAACCAGATAACTAGAAGAAAGCCCAGATAGGTTAAGGAGGACCAGATATCTGGCAGAAAATCCAGTCAGGTCAGCAGGACCAGACGACTAACTGAAGTCCAAATGGACATCTAACAAGAAGTCCTAGTGGATCAAGAGATCAGATGTCAGGAAGACAAGTCTATAAATAGTAAGTGCAAGTAAGAAACTGGAGAGAGAGATCCAGTTAGGACGAGTCCTAGTGGGACTGTAGGCATTGGTCGAACTTATATCCAACGTGGAAATCTAAGTTGAGACCTAGATTAAATCCTAGTCTTGGTTAAATAGGATATAAGTCATAAAAATATAATTGTTCATGCATTTGTGCTAACACTATTTTGCAGGTAATTTTGTTATTTGGATTAACATGTTTTGCAAGAGCTTTGAGCAAAAAATCAAGTTTGGATGAACAGTACTAGAGGCGCCTCAGCTGATTAAAGGCGCCCCGAGTGAGGTATTGGAGGTACCTCGGATGACTGGAGGCGCCCCAGAGAAGATAAACTTCGAGGATGAAGTTTCAACACTAGAGGTGCCCTCGATTTATTGGAGGCGCCCCGGAGATGATAAGCTCGAAGCATCGATGGCGCCCTTAGATGATTGGAGGCGCCCTAGAGAGGATAAACATCAAAGTTCTCAGATCGGATGAGCTTCACTTGAGGCATCTTGGGTCATTAGAGGCGCCCCAATGCACTGTATAAGGAGGGTTCGACCATAACCCAGATTATCAATCCTTCTATAAGCTCCAACTCAATTCTTCTACGCTGTCTATTTGCAACTGCTGTGCTGCGACCTTACTACGCCGAATTTGCGCTTGAGCAAGTTTCTACGGCAAGAACTAAAACTTCATCAAGCTAAAAGTATTGGTAACAATTTAAGTTGTTTATTATTATTATTGCATAAGAAAGTGTAGGGTATTACACTTTCTTCATTTTTGTATTCGACCTCTTTGCTTGGAGGTTTTTCGGGGGAGAATTTAATGGATTGCCCAATCAAAATGGTCAAAGGGATCGTGGGCCTTGGAGTAGTAGTCGTGAGGCTACAAACTAAGTAAAAACAAAACATTCTTATTTTTCGCTGTATTCCTTTTATTTTATTTATCCGCTGCGTACTTGTGTTTTCTCGAGAAGGTTTTTAAAAGACGAAATGAAAGGTTTTTAAAATATGATTCACCCCCTCTCACGTTCTATACGATCCTACACATCAGACTATAACCGGAGACAGGACCAGACATAAAATCAAACCACCTACTCAGTGTGATTTTGAAGACTTGGTTTCTTATGCACTTATCACTAGTAGCGAAGATCTTACTACTTTTCAGGAGGCAGCACATAGCTTAAAGAAGGATAAGTGGATGAGTATTATGGCGGAGGAGATGGAGTTATTGCATAGGAACCAAACATTAGATATGGTAGAACTTCCTGAAGGGAAGAGAGCTATAAGATGCAAGTGAGTATACAAGAAGAAAGAAGCCATCTCAGAAAATGAGGAGGAGAAATTCAAGACTCGGCAAGTAGCAAACATTTACTCATAGAGGAAGGGGATTGACTTGATGAGATATTTTCTTCGGTGGTCACACATACATCTATCAGGGTTGTGTTGGCTTTGGTAGCATATCATGATTTGCAGTCGTAGCAAATGGATGTTAAGACAACGTTTCTTCATGGTGATTTGGAGGAGTAGATTTACATGTCACAACCACAAAATTATAGTCAGCTCAGGCAGGAGCACTTAGTCTATAAATTGAAGAAGTCATTTTATGGGCTAAAATAATCTCCAAGACAGTGGTACAAGCATTTTAATTTCTATATGATTCAAAACGGATATACAAGATGTGAGTATGACTACTGCATTTACGTAAGGAGCATTGATGATGATTCACTTATCTTCTTACTACTATATGTGGATGATATGTTGATTGTAGCGAATAGTATGAAGGAAGTCAACAAATTAAAAAACCTACTGAGCAAGGATATTGACATGAAGGATTTGGGTGAGGCTAAGAAGATTCTTGGGATGAAGATACATAGAGACAGAGTCTTTGGAAGATTATGACCAGCGGAGTTATGTTGAGAAGGTATTGGACAAATTCAACATCGAAAATGCGAAGTTTGTAAGTACATCTCTGGCGCATCATTTCAAATTATCTCTTGTATAGTGCCCAAGGACGGATGAGGAGATTCAGGACATGTCGAAGGTTCCCTATGCCATTACAGTTGGTTGTCTGATGTATGTCATGGTTTGCACAAGACCTGATTTGACACAAGTTATTAGTATGGTGAGCAAATTTCTTTTAAATCCTAGTAGACAACATTGAGATGCAGTCAAGTAGATTTTCATATACTTGAGGGATACTACAGATTATGGCATAGTGTTTAATAGACAATAGGGAGATCCTCCAGTTGTAGGATATGTGGATGCAAACTTTGTAGGGAATATGGATGATAGAAAGTCTACTACAGGATATGTGTTCAATGTGGCGGGAGAACTTATCTATTGAAAGTCTATGATACAACCCATAGTTGCATTGTCTACTACTGAGTTAGAGTACATGATAGTGGCTGAAGCAGCCAAAGAAGCATTATGGCTTACTGTTGATTCAACCGCAAGTGCACGGCTAAGTCGTTAAGTAATAAAATATCGATCCATAAGGACTGTTGATTAAGCACTAGTCGAGTTCGTAAAATAAGTTATCTAGATAATTGAAGGTTGAGAAATCATGAACGAGAGCTTGAGCTTTAGAGAGAGTTGAGAGAGAGAGAGAGAGAGTGAGCAAGATTACCGAGAGAGAGAATGTGAGAGTGAGTTGACTTAAGTGGAATGATTCTAGGATTTCGATTTCACTATGATGCTAGTTAATGTCCCTAGTACATGTTCACCTCCTTACCCTCTATGTTTACGATCTTGTAGGGATTCTAACCAAATTACCAATATAACCTTGCGAAGATCACACCGGAGTGCTTACACCATTCCTTCTAATGCTATTAAGTAGAAAAGGTAACATAGAAAGTCCGGTTAAAGGACTACCCTCTGTCACTAAGGGTTCCCCAGTCATACAATTTAGATTACACAAGTCACTTCCTAACATTAGAATGGTGAAAATCCATTGAACTATAGTTAGGTAATCTCTTATGGAGAATTGCCCCCAATTTAAAGGGATTACTCTAGAAAGTCCGGTTAAAGGACTGCCCTCTATTACTAAGGGCTCCTCGGGCATACAATCTAGAGCAATCTCCTCTACATGGTAACAATCCTTCACATTCACATGCATACACTTCACACACACATTACATCAAACACAAACAAGACATCACACACATGGAACAAGTCATAAACACTTTATAGAATAAGGACATTAGCATATCCATAGTTCATACATCAACAATCATATCATAATTACTTCCTACATCCTAGAATTAGGACATATACACCATGGAGAAGGAAATACAACCAATAGACAAAGAAAATAGCAAACTACAACTCAATACATGAAATAGAGAGAAGTAAATGCTTATCAATGTGATGTCGATGTCTTTGGATGGATTCCTTGCTCCGGCGGTGGATGGATCATCGAGATGGATGGAGATAGTAGCTATAGGGTTTCCTCCTTAAGGGAGAATCCTCTCCCAAGGAAGGGGGAGAAGCCCCAAACCAAAGATGGGTCAAGCAAGATTTTTTTTCTTGACCCTTTTATACTTCCCCCAAATTGTACAGATCTACCAGATTTATTAAGCTCTATCAAAATAGGTTTTCACCCATTAGACCACTTTCTCTCAGGTTAAGTTCTGAACCAAAGTTGTATCCCTTGAAATTATCTTCAATTTGATAGTTGATTTGGTAAGAAACTCCAACCGATCCGAAAGTTATGATGATTCAAGTTTGGTCTGCAAATTTGGGTGGAGCATGGGACACGACCGTGCCTAGGAGGCATGGACGTGCCTTTTAATATGGCTAGATAGCAAATTCTTCTATTGCACTCTGAAAAGTTGTATATCTTGAAGTTATCTACATTTTGAAAGTTGATTTAGCCCAAAACTCCAATCGTTTGAAAAGTTATGGTCATTTTACTTTTGGTCTGTAGTGTTGTTTGGAATTTGACACGGCCGCTGATGAGGCACAAATGTGTCAAAAGACAGGGTCATGCCATTGAAGCTTCTACCCCTACCTCATTGATGAGGCACGGATGTGTCAAAATACATGGCCATACCTTGGAAACTTCTGGCCCTGGCTCCAAGATGGGCACAGTCATGTCAAAAGACACGACCATGCCTTGGATGCATTCTACCCCTGCCACCAAGATGGGCATGGTCGTGTTAAAAGACACAGTGATGCCTTGGATCCATTTTGTTATATTTGAGAAGTGTCATAAGGTAATCGCTTTATGATTTATACTTATTTATTAGATAAATAAATGATTCACTATTTGAGTGTACATTCTTTATGTGTTTGATTGGATCTTAAACTCA
>JBBUKS010000073.1:1842859-1865625 GCA_038050645.1 Hedychium gardnerianum
AACACCCTGCCCGGGACTGAAAAAAGAAGGTCCCCTCTTCCCCCATCTTGGGATAAAAGAAAAAATGGAAAGAACGGCCCTCTAGGGGGATGTCGTATATCCTAAACACTATATACGACCCACATAGCTGACGATAGTCGTTCGAAGCTATTTGGTTTGGGGGAATGTCAAAATATTGGGCCACGGACTCAAAAAAGGGGATAGGGGAAAACGCAGACCGGCTTGGAAATGACCTAAGAAGAAGGTCAAGCTCCCAGTCGGAGGGAGGTGGGCTCTCTGGTTAGGGCGCAGGATCGTCAAATTATAGCCGAGCGGAGTTCCGCACTGAACACTAACCTCCTCTAGGTCGGCAGTGGTAAAGGTCGACCTCATAGAGTTATACCAAGGACCGGAGATGGACGCCTCTGCCATGACTTATAAGGTCTATATTTGATCTACAAGATCCTAAGAGACCTAAAAATCCTACACCGAGCGGGGAGACTTACTAGATCGATGAACACGAAAATCCGGTCGAAGAGCTCGGACGCTAACTCAAGAGACTAAAGCAAAAGCAAATAATGAAAAATCTTCTCCAGCGAAGGCCTTATATAGCCGCGGCCCCGAACTCTCGACCGTTGGATCCACATGCACCGACATACCGGCGGCACGTAGGAACCGTTGGATCAGGAAGCACGCGGATCGCTGGAATCGCAACAGTCACGACGATTGACGTTGGTCACGCGTCGAATGACCACCGATCAGCCTGACGGTCGACACGAAGTTAAGCACTCCGCTTTAAAGAGCATTTATGGGACTCAATTCCCGAGACTCGTACCGTTTTCCGGTCGAATGGGTGATTCGCTCACCAATCAGATTAAAAGCGCTGGACATACACTCTTTCGGTCAGTCGGACATGCCTCCTTCGATCAGACTTGAAGGGAGGACTGGTGATACGGGTGGTTAGGCTTGAGTCTCCTTAACATCACTGATTGGCGTCACGTGGCGCCTGGTCAAGTCAAGGTCAAGGTCAGCGCCCACGTGGACACGACAACATCCCCGATCGAGGTCTACCTCCTAAATCCCCGATCGGATAGGCAAAGTCCACTCACGGGAAATGTTAAACTCACCGATCGGATCTACCTCCTACATCACCGATCGGATTGACCCCGACCCCTTCACCGACCAGGCTCCCGCTGGAAGCCCCGGTCGGGTTGCGCCTCATAACCTCCGGTCGGACAAATGTTTTTCCCTCACCGACCGGACTCCCCCCAAGAACCCCGGTCAGATATATGTCTTATTCTAACTGACCGGAAGATCTCTGTGGACTTTTTTCCGGACAGGTATAAGAGTAGCCTCAACATGGATCCCGGTCTCCTGCATATAAAAGCTAACTCCGGCGCCATCTGTACGACCACAGCACCCCTCTCTCGTACGACCACGACACCCCTCGCTCGTGCGGTCAGAACACCCCCAACAGTACCTCAGGCACTCCTCGAGAATTCGGGGAAAGACGGTACTTTCAGGCCAGAACATGCTTGCCCATGCCTTCGAAGCACGCGACATTAAATGCTGGTCGTACGCGCTTCTGGGGAGTATATAAAGGAACCCATGCCGCTACAAACGGGAGGTTCTTTTCTACACTTGATAACTCTTGTGCATACAGTTGCTATACGTCCGGGCTATCTGACCTGACTTGAGCGTCGGAACGGGATCCTCAGGCCCTTCGCCTGGAACTCTCTGCTAACCCTCTGTCTCTCTCTGTTCTGTGCAAATCCCCGACCGGGCACCTGAGACAGCAGACCAGCGGTGCACCCCGATCGGAGTCAAGAGCCCCAACGACCGGCCGAATCACTCTACCCTACGGTAGTCCAGTCAGTAATTCTCCGGCTTTCCCGTGGCCCATCCTTCGCCAGTCTCCACGCAGGAACAGTGTTGATTCTGAAACAAACTAGCGAAAGTGCTAAAACGAACGTTTTATCTTTTACCATCTTGAACAAATCTATTCAAGGAGAGGAATTGCAGAATGCTACTCCACAAGGCAGTCTATACAAACATAAGCATATCCTTATGACAACTTCAAGTTTTAAGTACGGTACACCCAATTCATAAAAGACCAACTTCAAATGCATCACAAACTTTGGTGCAAATTAGAAGAGTTACTAGCATGGATTGCAAGAAAAAGGACACTACTCTGTATTCTCAATTTCAACAAACTTATTTATAAGTTTGATATTCAAAAACTTTATGGTGTATTTGCCTAAACTTTTTCAGGTCAATTGTATGATCAGACTCTTGTACTTTTCATTCAGATCACTCAGTTAGACTAACTTGACGGAAATTACTAAAACATGGTGTGGATGCATCAAAAACCGCATCATGCTCTTGCTAGCATGGAAGGGATTTCTTTTAGAGACATAAAAGAGCATAAATAACAAAATTTTCAAGATTTTTTTTGATCCAGTCATTTTAACATTAGCCATTATGATTATGGTGACAAGATGCGAAATGGATGCTTCTCTGATAACTATCATCATAAAAGAAATAAATCTAATTTTTAGTGATTTAACTGAAACATAATGTTAGGTATTCAACCACAATTTTGACTAACTAGTTGTAGACTTGGTGCCTAGTATCAAGCTTGTCTGCCTTGAAGCAACAACTTGTAGGTTCCATAACCCTACAAAATTTTCATACCATCAAAATGACTGCCTAATATGAATGTTGCAGTCCATTATCATAAAAAATTTCCTACCATTAATGGGCCGTTTGTAAGTAATTGTAACTACACAAATATACAATGACCAAGAGTTGTATCATGTACATGGCTATATGCATTATGTTGCTTTCCTAAGCTGAAGCAAAATAGGTGACTTCTTAACCAACAGTCTCTTCAAGAAACTTGGGGACTGATAAGTCTGTCAAAGAGATAATCAAGAATAAAGAGTGACAGAAGCCTATTTAAATAAAGCAGACAAATTAAACTAACAGCCAGGCGGCAACGAGAATAAAATATTTGTGCCCTGAGGTAAAAGGAATAACAAGAGAAGTCATGTTTCTAAACATTCATTAAACCCGTTTTTAGGAAGAATGAAGTCATCTCAGTCAAGCAATTAAATGCTTGTAAGTTAAGCATCATTGTCTCTTATATATCTCCATCGTTCTTTACTCAGATTTCTATTCAGAATTTTGTAAAAGATTCTAACAATAGATACAAATATTAGCAACTCTCATCTCGTGACATGTTTAGGAGTTATGGTTTTTAAATAAAACAACATTTTGTTTTCTCATGCGGATCTGATTTATAGCTAACAAAGATGAGCATTAATTGGCCCGACACCTTCGGGCCCACGAAGTCAAAAATTGGATTACATCGAGTGCCATTGAAATAGTTAACTTTAGAAGATTTTTTTGATATTTTAACTATCTTTAGACCAAGAAGGGCGCTTAACCTGAGTGGGCAGCCTCCTAGCCTAGCTTACACCAAATGATCAAAATTTTGTCATCCAAGATGCGAAAATGCTCATCGGTTGATTTTATAGCGCGTTTAGCTTTCGCATGCTATGCACACGTGTTTATCTAGAACAAGTCTCTCCTCGGGACATGCCATCAGAATGACATTAAGTCGCTAAGGGCAATCTGCAAGTAGGTCTCAAATTGCTTCGGTGGCTTTGCTTTCATCTTGGAATGCTAGCTACCTTCGTCGAATTCAGACTCCCAGTCCCAGCAGCTAAATGAGCAGACATGCGTGTAAAAAAACCAAGGCATTGCAGGCACATGGAGAAGGACGGTCAACGAGATTCCCCCTCTTGGAAAAAAACATCCCTTTACATGCATACTTACGGATTGAAAAAACAAAGATTGTGGGTCATTAGTTCTACAGTACAAAAAGACAGAAGCATAATTAAACACCAGGATCTTGAGAGTCTGAATTTTCTGATGGTGGAGACCTTGAAACAACAGGCACTTCCCTCAATGATCTCAGCAGAAGACGCATGATGTGTTTATTGTGTTCCAGACGCCCTTACATTCATTCCTCTAAAAAAACATCACATTTTCTGCAATACAATTTAATACAAGCGCTTGAGTAAATGAGTCCAACCAAGCAGGAGGCCTTCCTAATAAATAGCGATGTTTAAGTAGCTGACACTCACAAGAACCACACTGCCAACTCGGCTCCATAATTATAGGTTTTAATGCCGCTCAGCCAACTCCCACCCACCTCTAATGCCTTTGCAAGGCTCCCTCATTGATATGCATCGCACAGCCAACAACACAAGTAGCTCCGTGCCGGAATTTTCCAAAACCCTACCGGACATGACCAGTCGATTCAACTAGAGAAAACCAAGAAACAAAGGCAACGAGTCCAATGCATCAGATTGAAACAGCCAAACCGGGGCCACTAGAACGACTATGAAACAAGGAACGGACTAGGTTACTTCCTGTCAGATCTCACATACATCAGTATGAGAACACATCTGCTGCATTGACCGGACTGAATTTCATACAATTTCAGGAAACAGAACACAAACAGTTTACTATTCCCCTATGCAATTGCAGCGCACAGGCGAACCAATAACACCAATTAAGCAAAACTAGTATAAAGAACGGTTTACTCCCAACATATAGTGACTAATGAGCAAGCAATCGGAGATTAGAATTTAGGGATTGTTTCAGAGGTGGCACCCGAAGCAGTTGCAGGATTTGGGGGTGAATGCGCAGAAGCCGAAGGGCCGGTTGGGGATGTTGCAGTTGATAGTGTAGCAGCAGGGCGAGGGCAGGCAGAGGCCACGGGGGCCGCCGCAGCAGGTGCAGAGCGCGCATATCCGGAAGTTGCTGAGCCGCCTCCGCCTGGCCTCGTCGATCAGCGAGGATTTCATCCCCGGCAAAGCCGACGATGGCCGCATCGACGCTGTCGGCCCGCCCGCCTTGCGATCGAACCAAAGCCTGCACAATTAGCGCCAGAAATGGAAATCCAGAGGTGGTGAATGGCGGAGAAGAACTCACCTCAGCTGAACGTGATAAGAGAGCGGCGAAGAGGAGGATGAAGAGAAGAAAATGCCGGGACGAAGGGGCGGAAGCCATCTCTGCTTTATGGATGGCGGTTTTGGGGTTTTCTTTGGGAAGAAGAAGGAGAGGTGAGAGGAGGGAAGGGAACGGAGACTGTCGGGGTGGGGCAAGGAGTATTTATTACTCTCACTATGACTATTCACTGTGGAGTGGAATGGTCCGAACGGAGAAGGAGAAGGAGAAGGTGAGAAATGAAGAGAGCGTGGGGTGTAGCGATTAGTTTTTATTTTGATTTTTTCAAGGTTAATTAGTTCAAGACAATTACCAGAAAAAATTATATTTACTTTTTTTTTAGCCTAGTCTAAACTCAAAATTGATTTATTTAGATGTTATTGTTTTTTTTAATTTAATCTTGTTTAATTATTTAAAAAAATTATATTTTTTATTTGCTTTGTTGGCTAATGAGTTTCTATTCATTTAATTTTCAGTATAAGCTTTATTTATAAATTTAAAAAGAGTTTTATTATTTATTTATAGTGTTAATAAGACTTATTATAAAATATAATTGAATCATAAAATTTTTAAAACTCATTTATGCATCTCTAAATTATAACTTTTCCAAAGTTTACTTTAGCCTTTCTCATCCTAATAAACAAACACAAAAGTGAGATTGTAATATATTAGAAGTATCAAGTTATATTTACTAGAAGTCAACTACAAGAGAGAAAAAATAATATTAAAAATTAATAATTTAAATTAAATATATATTTAAATTTATTCATTTATTTAATATGTTATTTAAGTTTATTAATTTAATTTACTTTGAACACGTAGGACAAATATAAATAAATTTTAGCAAGCTTATTGATAAATATTTTAAATTTTTGTACTGCCATGTTTAAAATAATAATTTTTAATTCTTTTATATATATATATATATATATATATATTCTAAGAAGGAAAGTGAGGGCCATTTTGCTTGCGGTTAGGAAGGGCTTTGAGTAGCATGAGACTTTATGGGGGGAATGGTATCGTGATAATAATTTGTATTGATTTTATCATCAATTCTTACTGGTATTGAGTTTATATAGAGAATTTATATGATTGTAAACAAAAACAATCAGGCTAGGTACCCGAACAATATAATTAGATTAGAAGTTCATATTTACTTAGTCATAAATTTGTCTCTAATTTATTTATTTGAACTGAGTTATCCTCACACCCCTCAAACTCAATTTGGAGATTATGTTCGATCAAATTGAGTTTGGATCTTAGCATGCGTAGTCAAGGATATATATATATATATATATATCGACCAATCAATCAGAGGTAGAGATGGAGAGCAAATTATAGATGTTTCTTGCTTTGTGATGTCGTTAGGTGAAGTCATAGTCCATTTTTGTATGTTTTGTACTGATATGGTGGACATTCCTATGTGCAATTTGTATGACGCTTTGACTGGCAATGGGTGTGGGATGTGGCTATGTAATGCCCATATCATGTAGCTAGGAGGTGTCGTAGTTTCAAAGACAATATCAGTCACAACATGATAATCAACTACTGTGATTTTCTAGAAAACTGAAGCGAGTGGTGGATCTTCTATCATTTATATCTCCATCCTAATTAACATCATAAAAAGCTTTAAAGCTAGAGTGACGAGGACGATGACAAGAGAATACTAGAACAGAAGTTTCCTTTCAAGGAGTGCAAAATGGGAATTATTGCTACATAATCGATAGTATGAGGATTACTTATGAACTGACATACCTGATGAAGAATATATATGTGAAGTCTGGTCTAATAATGGTGAGGTTGACAATACCGCCAACCAACTCTAAATAGTGCGATGCATCGCTTAGAGTTTTTAACGCTCCATTGGATTGGGAGCAACCTGAAGAAGAAGAATGACAGTGGAGATGTAATGTGGGCTTTTGATCTTGAGGCCTGCATGAATATGTTCCTCATTCCTAACTTGGTTATTAGCAGTTGTTGCCGAGTTTCAAATCCACCTTATAAAAATTGTGGAGGATCGAGTGCTTCATTATATATATTACAAAACTTGTCTGTCGTGTGTTTCATTTTGAATTGTTTTCAATATTTGAGGAATAGAAATATACGACTGCAGGGAAGTGAGCTACTGCTCTTTATTGGAATCCCCACCAAAAGAATCGGAGATTGCTGTTGTTCTAGCAGAGAACAGTGACAGGAGGCCAGAGCATGTGGTTCATCGACTTGATCACCTCTCTAGAAAGGAAAGGAGACTCGAAGAAGGAAAGCTTTCATTCCATTCCTGCGTAAGTCTGGCCACTGGGACATGTTGACAACCACAAAACCTTACTTGAAATTGTGATCCTTAACTTCCACTCAAATATTTGAATTCTCTATTTCTTCTTTTGTAATTAGAGCAACGTCATAAGAAAAAGGGCATCTGGTATTTCAAAGTAGGCAGAATATGACAAGTAGACTCACCCAATTGTAGCATAAAGATGATTACGTTTGTTTATTATAGACGTCCCTCGTAATTCATCTCCAGATTATATGAAGAACGTTAAATCATAAGATTAACTTATAATCGACCGTCAAATAGACTCACCTAAGTTAAAGTTATGATTGATATTTGAGAAGCTCAACTGAATGTCGGTGGAATCAAAAATCCTATTTCCTTTTCTTGTTGTCAAAAATCACTTGACTTTGGTGCAGGTCTTTTTCTGTATGATAATTCTTCATAAAATGTATTGTATTTTTTGTTCACATCTGAATTTCATACCTCCAAAACTCAGCAATTCATCTAGAAATTAAAGAAAGTAGAAAAAAAGGTTCAGATAAATCACTGCATGTAATGGGTAAACCAAAAGACAGTGTTTTTAAAACTAAGCTGGACAGCAAGCTGTTTCAACTTTCAACCAATTAAACTTGGAACTGGCAATCAAACCGGTCCCAATTTTCTCATAAACCAGCGTTACAATTTTTTTTATTTTTAAAAAAAAACAATAAAAGATTGTCATTCATATTAATAATTGGCAGTTGTAATTATATCTCATCCACAAAGGTTTCAACTTGTTTCGTACCTCCAATTAAAGAGTGAAAAATTGTTGTCTGTTCATTATTCCCTTTATATGCCCACATTGGTTATTCATGAAGCACCGGGTTTGTAGGTATTCTCGCCTGTCTTGATTGACATATGAAAATTGCATTGGAACAAAACGGAGAAATATATATGTGAATGGTCGGCTGAATGGTCACCTTTTCATTAACTATTCTGGTTCCTTTTTCAGTTGCTATAGATCGGCAGTACAAAGAGGCTGTTGCTGAAGGTGATTGACAGTTCGACGCAATCTTATGATCTAGTAGTTTTTTATTAACTGTTTGAAGAAAAGGAAGAAAAAAAAGAGAGAAGCTAAACTTTAGTTCTAGAGCTGATAGGAGACGATTAAACCAACAGGAGTTTGGATGGAAAAAAAAACATATTATGAGCTAACACTTAAATGGATTGGTTAAAGTTGTAATAATCATATGCTTTTAGTCTATTTTAATTTATAGAAATAATTATTTTATTTGTTATTAATTTTATTCAAGGAGGAATCAGGAGAGTTACCATAAAATTATCGTTTGCGTCCTGCCCTTCATCAATAATAGAGCGTATATTATTCCAACCAAAGAAAACAAATAGTTAGGACAAAATATTATTTAAATCAACCCTAAATATCGATATAGATAAACATCAACTTATTAAAATCACTGTAAATGCTTTTTAAATATTTTTAATTTCTAAGAATTTTTGGAGGCTGAGACAAAGTTCCCCACTGTTTGCTGATATTTACTAGTCGAAATAAACAGAGAGAACATACCGTGAGCCCCCGAGCTGGGTGTTCTTATCTGGAGCAGTCGGGCAGGGATGAACGTACAAGTGCACTGGCGTAATACGATCTCTGGGTCGTCATACTGCATGATGGTCCACGCATGATTGAGCATGTCCACGCCCTTTGATCCAGGTGGTAAATAACAGAAACACAAACCTCACTCCGGTATGGTGCAAGTCGATGAATAATAATAATAATAAATTTTGAATTTCAGATCTTTTGAATGTGATTTCGGATTTACTCGGATAGACAAATCAGAAACTTGATTACTGCAGCCTACTTTGCTCACCCACAATGTGTCCTGATTCAATACGGAGTAATTAAAGTCTCGGTTTTCGCAGAGATTAGCGAGCCGTCGAGATGGTCCAGTAAACGTGTCCCATCATCATCCCACGCCGGACGATTAACAAATCTTGCCATTCCTCTGGCTCTGCGCCTCTGCCCAGTGAATAAATTTTGGCTGCATGTGCCGCTCCTATCCGGCACAGGATCGAAGGCCGTAAATATCCCGGCACGATTTCTTGTAACAGGGCGTCCCTTCCGTCCCGTCTCATCTCACTCTCTCCCTCTCTCTGTCTTTCGGGGCAACAAGGGGATTGAAGGTGGACCTGGAGAGGCAAAGTTGGAGGCGGCGCGTACGGAGAACGACCGGGATTTGTCTGAGGAGGAGGAGGAGGAGGATGGCCGACAAAGCGGTGGTGGGAGTGGCGGACGACATGGGGGAGAGCATGCAGTGCGTGGACCACCCGTACCGTAGCAATCCGGGCGGGGTGTGCGCCTTCTGCTTGCAGGAAAAGCTGGGAAAACTGGTCTCCTCCTCCAAGTCCACCCCTTTCCTCCCCCTCCAGCCCTCGCCTTCCTCCTCCACCTCCTCCCGCACCTCCTTCTCCGATGTCGGCGCTGGGTCTGGCGGTGCCGCTGGGATCGCCTCTGTCTATTCACGCCACAGCGCGATCGTGGACGACGGCCGACGGGCGAAGTTCCTTTACCTGTCAGCTGACTATAGCAAGAAGAAGAAGGGCGGCGGCGGTAGTTACGCGAACGGCGCGAGGAAGTTGGTATCGAATGGAACTAGTCACGCTACCGCTTCCGCCGTGGTGGCTAACGGCGGTGGGTTGGTTTTGAAACGGAGCAAGTCTGTGGCCACGAGGACGTCCGGATCGTCCCTTGCGCAGGTTGGTGTTGGCCGCGGCAATGTAGACGCCGCCGTAGCAGATAGTCCTCGGAAGAAGAGCTTCTGGTCTTTCCTCTATCACTCTTCTGTTTCTTCCACCTCCACCTCTTCTTCCTCTGCCGCCAACGGGAACATCAACAGGCGCAGATCCACCTCATCCTCTTCGGGGGGAGGGTGCGAAGGAGAAGTCAACAAGCAGCTGCAACCGCCATCAAATAAGTTGGAAGCAGCGACCGCCAGGCAATCAGGGGAAAACGGTGGCGTGGAGGATGCCGAGAGTCCAAGCGGCAGCCAACCGTCATCCTCATTCGGGAGGAAGGTGTTGAGATCCAGGTCAGTGGGATGCGGCAGCAGGAGCTTCTCGGGCGACTTCCTTGAGCGCATTTCCACGGGCTTTGGTGACTGCACGCTGCGGAGGGTGGAGTCCCAGCGCGAGGCCATGCCCAAGACCGTCCTCCAACTCGATCACAATAAGAGCAACGACGACGACCAACAACATATGTTGAAGGAGAGGATCAAATGCGGAGGTTTCTTCCCGGGATTCGGGATGATGTCGGCCTACTGGCTCTCCGCGGCGCCTCACGATGACGACTATGACACCAGTAGCAGGGTCTCGGCCTCAACCCCCGCGTCGAAAGCAAGCGTCGCACCTCATGTGCGAACCAGGACCTGGGGCTTGGCCTTCGCTAGCCCAATGAGAGCCTTCCGGCCTTCCTCTTCCTCTTCCTCTTCCTCTTCCAGGTCGCTTTACACCATCAACGCCGGCACTTCTACTGTGCCGGCGACCAAAATCATTTCCTCGATCAATGCCAGCAACAAGATGATCAATGGCCACGGCGGCGGCGACGGCGGCAGCAACCAAAGCAGGCTTGGGGGTAATACATCCTTCCTCGCCGTACAGAGCTAGTTCTTCCCTTCCGTTCGATCACCCGATAACGTCTACATTTGCTCGTCTATTTTACTCTTATTTACCAGTACTAGCTCCAAGTCTCTTGTGCTTTTTTTACGCTCATCATCCCATTTTGTTTTCAACATCAGTAAACTGTACTGCTTTGTATTGAATCGTGTTTTTATGCAATTGTTTGGTTAAAAACACTGCGCGAGGATGGCGTTGATGAACATTCATTTTTGTTTGGGAATAGTTCTCCAACAAGCCCTGAGGACGCCCACAAGGTCCCAACGATGATGCAGATATTACAGTATTATTATTTTTAATTCCACTCTGCAGGAACCATTAGCTTGGTTATTGTTGCACGCAGTGGATCAAGCGGTATCTACAATTTCCATTAGCCTGGTTTGGCATGTGCGCTGGGAAGTGAAGACGGCAATTGGTTCTTCATCTTTCTGGCGCTGTCTTTTAGCGCGGTCAATGCACTGCCAAGGGCACATGGCGTCTCCATGCCGCTTCCGCCGGAGCGCGCAGCGCACTGCTGTTGACTGTGGTCCCTCTGCCGAAGCTATACTGGAACTCGTACGCGTAGCGCCCCTGTAGTTATGTCTTGCTTTTTCTCAGAGGCAAAAGATCATACACTTTTCAGGGCGCCTACGCCATACCAACGTCCTGTGATCTTAATGATTTTTCAAAGAACATCAAGGTGCGCGATTAGTGAGGTATAATTGGACTTGCTACGATCACCATGTGGGACTATTGTTCTTAATTCCACCCTGCATGTGCCTGTCCATGTGTGTGTAACTGGAGCAACGTGACCAACTAAGAAGTGCCGAGGTAAATCAGGTCTAAACAGAACCACCGATGCGTGCTGTTGCATTTGATTTCTTCCGCTGCTTCCACCTACCTGGCACACACTCATATTTATGTCAAGATGACACTCCAAACCGTGTCGTGGAACGTGGAAAGCCTAGGTGACTGGCGTTGGGAGACTACAATATTGAGGGAGTTCATGGGAGGGGGAACAGTGTCTGTCTCCATCACTTCACGTGGCGTCGACTTCTCCTTTTAATCAATGAGCTGCATCATTAGCAAAGGTTAGCATTTGGCAAGGGGACGAAATATTGATCTATATGTTACCATGGGCGGCGTTTTTATACCCCGGTGTTCAGAGCATTTACAGCTACAAGAAACGCATAAATTTCCAACTGCTCAAGGCACTTCTTCAAGGATTGCGTACGGCTGAGAACATCAACCATTACAATATCCTAGTTTAGTTCCATATGAAATCAATCCACGTGGTATTAAATTGAGATGCTACATCGTCATGTGTCCTCATATCAGCACATATACAACATACCTACGTTATTTCACCATAATTCTTTTTGAGTTGCACGATTAATCAGTGGAAGAAAGCTTCAGTATTGATCTTGCAAAAACAGTATCGATCTAAGATGTTAACTTGTTGCATCTGCCTACCACAAAGCCGTCTCCAGCATGCTGCACATTATGAGGTTTTCATTTAGTCATTTTTAATGCTATAGTTCTCATAAATATGTTCCTAAGATCTTCAATTAGCAAGCAAATTTCAAAACTGTTTTACTGCCAAGAAATGGTGCTTAACTATAATTCAAAGACGAATGTCAAGCTTTTTCAACAACTGTTAAAAAGATGCATGTAAAGCTGTTTTGCCCATAGAAAGGAAGCTACAGAACAAAAGATATTCCTAATTCATACATCAATGTCTTTTTGTTGCTCAATCATAAAGGATGAGATTTGGTATTGGTGCCTGTTCATAATTATTCTATCCAGACAAATCATAGTACATCGCATACTATGCAACGCAGGCTTGAAAGGTGTGACACATCCAAACCAAGCATGAAAGCTAAGATGCTACCAGTAAAACTGCATGCGGAATTTTACTTTAAAAATATTAACAAAAATATTTAAAGAGAAAATTTCATTCCTTGAGAAATCAATTGGAAAATAAGTGAAACCGAATAAGTCAAACAGAATAGGAAAACAGGGAAGGGCCCTGAATGACATAACTCTATGCATCCCAGAGGTTAATGATTAAATACCATTGGAACAAGTAAATTGGACATTGAGGCATATCCTTCTACTGTTCACATTCCAAACCACCTATCACCAAACCAAGAAACATTAAAAAAAAAATCATCAAAAAAAAAAGAAACATTAAAAAAAACGCATTAAGTTCCATGACAATATAAAGCTTAAGAAACATAGAGTGTAATGCTAATGATGCAAAAATAAAAAAACATAGTTACTTCGTTCGACCATAAGAATCTTAAGCGGTGTAAGAAAAGGAGGATGACTTGACAAGAAAATTTTGCTACGGGAATATTTCCAGGTATATTATGTTAACACATTGAGATTTTTCTTGAGAGAAAAAGCAAAGAAATGCCTTAAACTCTTTTAAAATAATTATGGATGAAATTCTAGAGAAGTACAATGCTGAGAGTACAATCCTATTTGAGAAGAATCTTATTTAGCACTAATAATAAAGGAAAAGACCACATCTACGTACCATTTTAAGCTGGGTCTTCTGTTTCTTGCATCCTTCAATAATCCAACCAAGTTACCTTCCACCATTAAATAAATAAGAAAACAGTTGCCGAGCCTCCCCTTAGACGCATTGATGTTTGTCTTGGTCATAAATGAATAATGTAGTTTTTCTTGCAACAAACAAAAGAAGTGTGGCAGTAGACTCCTTGCATCAGTGCTAATCATATTGCTGTTCAATCGATCTACCTTGTTATGTCAACAAGTTTCAACCTGAATGGCCTTTGGATATAAATGAACACATTTTTACCAAAAACAATAGCAATCTGCCACCTATAACTCTGTCAAACCCAATGGCTTAGAGTAAAAATCTATTCTAGAGATTCGTCATCATCCTCAATAGGAGCAGCAACATCCCAAAATCATTAACTATTTGTTCGACAATATTTCCTCAACCTGCAATGTTGATTGTGTCTGTGTATCTCGGCATAGTTGATCAACAAGTAAATAGCATACAGATATATCGAGAGTGTAACCTAATTTAAACAAATTCTTCAGTAACAACAGTGCATCATCCACTATATGATTCTTACTAAGGCATGCCAAAAGTTTGTTAATTGTCCCTTTCTTTGGTTTGAGGTTATTCTCCAACATGTTTACCAACCAAGCCATGGCTTCTTCAACCTTGCCAACCTTG
Organism: Hedychium gardnerianum; assembly: GCA_038050645.1. Classification (NCBI taxonomy): domain Eukaryota; kingdom Viridiplantae; phylum Streptophyta; class Magnoliopsida; order Zingiberales; family Zingiberaceae; genus Hedychium; species Hedychium gardnerianum. The sequence goes on from JBBUKS010000073.1 coordinate 1,856,989, forward strand.
CAGAACCCATCAACGACAAAATCATTTGTGCAAACTAAAGGCTCCAAATTCTTTTCTTTCATGCATTTGATCAGCTCCACTGCATCAAGAACATTGCCTTCTTTGCAAAGAGTCCATATCAACGGTGTGTATGTCGAAACAGAGGGCTTCAGACCCATTGAAAACAGTTTTTTGGCTTCTGTCGTATTCCCCTCATTGCAGAAACCTTGAATCAGTGTGTTATAGGTAATGACATCAGGTTCAATTCCTTTATTTGGCATTTCCTCAAACATGTTAAGTGCTTCATCCATCCTCCCCTCCAGGCACAATCCGGCAATCATGGTGTTACAGCTCATTATGCTTTCACTTAACCCAGCTGAGCCCATCTCATGATACAAATTCTGAGCCCTACTGAGATCTCTTGCCTTGCAATATCCATTAATGATGACATTATATGCATAAGCATTTGGCTTGAGTCCCTTCCCTATCATTTCTAACCACAGGTTCCATGCAACAACCATCTTACCCGTCTTGCATAAACCATCGATCATTGTTGTGTAGGTAACCAGGTCAGGATCATATCCCCTCAACTTGAGATTATTAAAAATGAGGAAACCATCATGCACCTTCCCATTCTCACACAATCCCTGAATGATGGACTGATAAGTAAAGATGTCAGGCATGCAGCCACCTGCTATCATCAGGTGAAGGAGCTCGGAAACCTTGCCAAAGTTACCATCTTTGCTGAACTCAGCGATCAACTTGGTGATTGAGATCACATCAGGTATTAGACCTTTCGTAGATACCTCCCGTAGGAGTCTGTAGGCATCATCCAGCTTATTCTCTATGCAGAAAGCCTGGATTAAGTAGCCAGCAGTGGAAGCATCACCTGCAACTCCAGATTGCATCATCGACTCATATAAACGCCACACAAGGTCAGTCCTCTTCGACCGGAGGGAAGAAGACAGGGAAGAGTTCCAAATAGAGAGGGGCACAGAATAATAGGTAAGATGGGTGCTGACAAGGGCAATTGCCTCCACCATCACATCCCTTGCGCAACGTTCGTTGACAATGAGACGGAGAAGGAAGGATTCAAGTGCACGTGGGTCAGGTTGGCATTTCTTCGTCCGAATGGCGAGCAGCGCAGCCTTCCACGCCCTCATGTCAGCAAGGGCATAGAGGAGAGAGGCTGAGCCCTCAGGATCAGCGGGTGGAGCATCAGGGTGGGAGGAGAGCCAAAGAAGGTACCGAAGAGAGAGCATGAGATTTTTAGAGGAGAGTAACCGGAGGACTTGGCACACGCAGGAGGGGTGGAACAGCACCGAGGGAGAGAAACGGGAAAGGAGCGAGCTTTCCCACCTTGGACGTGCAGTGATTATCTCGCACACCCTTTTCGCCGACTCCGCTACTTGCCGGTACCGCCTTCCGTTGCTGCGATCGCCGTCATAGTCTACACGCCCTTCTACTCCAGTAGTATAAGGCACCGTCGGCACATCCACTGCGAAAGATGCTGGAATTCTGGAGGAGATGACGGTGGCGGATGTGGTTCTCATTAATGTAAGTACGGGAGAGACTACGGGATAGATGCGCTTATTGAGATGCACGAAAGCCTTTATCAACATTTTCGTCAATGCAATTGCAAGGCATCAGCCTCCTAGATCTGTGAAAATTCATAGAAAGGGATCATGACCGGAGCCCTAATAACAATGAAATCCCTATAAAAAGAACTGAGAAAAATATATGCCACGGAGGGGAAAAGGTAAGCGTAACTTTTGCTCTCCTTCGCTTTTACCATCTCAGGCCGATGCGTTGAGCCATCATAACGCAGAGACCACCGGAAGTGAGAAAGCCGGCGGAGGGCGAGGAAACGGAAGGCGCAAGGCTAGCGGCTGGAAAGCCCGAAGGAAGAAGAGACGAGATTTTGGGAACGCCATAATTTAGGCGATGGTTAGACGGGCCAAACTTGGGCCGGGCTGAAGTGTGGTCATTAAATCCTCGTTTGGAAAGTCTGACCTAGGAGTTTTATTTTAGTACTTTACCAAATTTATCCTTGGATCCTTAGTTCCAGTAGGGTTTGAAACCTAACTATAAACCGCACTTGTAAGTTAGATACGTCTCATCTAGAGTCCTGTACAAAAATGTATTATTGTGATGATAAAAAATAAAATTTTATTTTCAGTATTCTCGTTAATCTCGTTAAATTATAAAAATTAATCTGATTAGTTTGAATATGAAAGAAAATAAAATTTTGATTATTAATTAGAATTTAATTTTTAAATTTCATGATAATAATATTTTATATTTTTATGGAACGGATGCATAATTGTTTGATCCTCTAAATTTAAAAAATATTCAAACTGTGCACTTAACTTTATAAATTATTAAGTCCTACATTAAATTCTCAAAATACTCAGCCTAGACTGTTTAAATTTTTTAATATTGTCGAAACAAGAATAAAAAATTTATATTTCTTCAATTTCATAGGAATAAAAGCACCACAACTATATTGGTCGACTCGTTCGACTTGAAACACACAATAAAAGCAAAGCCATCAGTTTCTTTCTTCCTTCATTCTTGGATCGGATCTGCAAAAAACAAGGAACCCGATTCCGCGGCATATGCCTCCCCTCCCTCCCTCGCCACTCTCGTCACCCTTACGCATCATCTTGCGCCGTCATCACGCCACCACCGCGCACATCCTCTGTCGCACTAATGGGACCGCTTTGCACGCGGGTGGAATCTTGGATCAAAGAACAGACTGCGAGGGTGGGGATATCGTGGCCGCGCCACACGCCGCAGCAGTGGCGATGGCCGCCATGGAAAGGCCAGAGCGATCGGAAGAATCAGGAGAAGGCCCTCCGAGAACCGCTCAAGCGGCATCTGCGGCAGCTTAACGACCTCTGTCGCGCCGTCAAAGCAGAATCCATCGCCGATCTTCAAGAGATCCTCTGCTCTATGGTCCTCTTCGAGTGCGTATATAAGGTTGATTATATCTGTTTCTGCTATGCACCTTCTTTGCCTTGCTTATTTATGTTCTTCAAAAGGTTTTGCACTTCCGGTGTCTGTATCACAAGTATGAGCAAGGGCTTTAGGGAATGTAAAGAAACTCATAATACCTGTTCCCAACGTTAATTTGTTTTGCTTCATGCTTTTATGGTAGAGGTGACCCAAGTCACACGCTAGTAGTTGGAACCTGGAACTAGACATAATAGACAGCGGATTAGGCATAGCAAAGTATTAGATCTTTCTTGGACAATCAGATTGATCTTCAACTCGAGCTGAAATGTGATAGTTCACTGTGTATGGTGGTATGTGATAATTCTAGCTCTTAGCCATATTTCAAACGTCCCTTCACATGATGAATTGGTTAAAAGAGCTTTGACAATCACGTGGGTATGAAGTAGATAAAGTTGCAAATGATCGAACCATTTTTTGCCTTTATATTATTATTTTTGATTCAACAAATACACATCTTGCTTTAATATAAAACTTTATATTTGTTAATGAATCATAAGATGAGACTAGATTGTTGTTGCAAAAAAAGACTAAGAGCAAGACATGGTAGAGCGTTCCTCAAATGGTATCACCATATTGAAAAGAATCACTACAGCTAGCTTAAAGTGTTAGGGTCTGTCTCCTTGAAGAGATAAATTAAAGGATCTTTTGTTTCCTTTGTCAGACATGAGGAAACATGGACATTTAAAGAGATGAAACTTAACCATCTGGCCTTAACTCATCCGCCTAAAATAAAATGGAAAACTAATTAAAAATTGTTGATTAGACAAAAGTGATTTGTCCTCATTTACATCCATTTAAATAGACAACTGATAGGATAATTTTCTTTTCATCCTTCTCCTCCACCTTTTTGTCTTTTTATGTATTCATCCTTTAAATTTACTATCTTTTCAAGTGAAACAAGGCCTTAGAGTTAAGTTTCTTGCACCTAATTAGTATATAAGTAATGAACATTATCATGAGGTATTTTAACTCGACTTTGATCATTTATGACATTTTTAAACTGACAGAGTCCTGCTTCTGATATGATGTGGTACATAAATTTAAATCTGATTTCGGAGGACAAGTTGTTTCTATTGAGTGAGTTCAATCCTCTTTGGACCATGTGCCCCATATGTACGCTTTCATTTATCACATCAAAAAAATTCTATTTCTAGTTTCAATTTTATAGTTTATTACTTAATCCAAGTAACCAAACTGAATGGATTATTATGTAATTTTTGTTGATATTATTATCTTCTCATACTCTTTTCATAGACTTGTATTTTGTGAGCTATATTAGTATTAAAAGTATATTAGTTTGCTTTATATGCAACGAGTTTGCATGCTTTGGGTTGTAAAAGAAACCATCATCTTGTTGCTTTTTCTTATTTCCTATTTGTTGTTAAATTTTAAACATTTTTAACTGCTACTGATCTAACACTTATCAGCGAACACTCGGATCTAACGTATTCCTATTCTGTAATTGAAAAAAGAACATAAAACACAAGCACAGTAGTTGATATTTCTACTCCAGATTCAGGCCCTTGTCAGTTCTTTAATTGAGCCTTTTATTTTCATTGTCTTTGACTGCATCTACATGTTTGTGAAAATTGTACAATTGGGTTTGAATGAATGCACCATTGGGTTTTGGTTTAATTTAATTAAGTTCACCAACCTCACAGGAGAGGAGTATTATTAATGTAAATATGTAAATTGGTTCCTTTCCTAAGCTTAGGCTTTGGGGTAAGTTGTCAACCAGTCAAGTTTGTGAAAAGACATTTATGTTTTGTTTGATTATATGCTCTTATTCTGTCTGTTAGGTACCTATTAGCTGAGGCAGGGGATACCATTTCATTCGTTGGCACAAAACATACAAGTAAGCACAACAATAAGATTATGGAATTCCTGAATTTTCAAAGTAATAATAGAAAAACTCACAAAGTTACTGATCTTTCATCACTCTTTTACAGATGTCATAGCTGATGCAAATATACTTCAGGGAGCCATATTCCATGAGGATAATGCTGTGGATGATTTGAGTGATATTGAATCTGGTCAACCTGGCAAGGAAAAGAAGATTGATGAAAACCTCGGAAAGCCAATTCAAGCAAATCGGAAGCGATTGAGAGAAACTCCAAAGCCTGCTGCACATAGGGTAAGTTGCTGATAAATTTACTTTGTACTTTGGAGTATTGTTGACATAGAAAGTAATCCCTTCAATTGTCCAAATTGAAGTTTGTCTGAAACTCACATGTAACGGGTTTCCCTTAATTATTTTACAGGGTTTCTTGGCGCGTGCTAAAGGAATTCCAGCTCTGGAGTTGTATAAACTTGCCCAGAAAAAAAACCGTAAGCTTGTTTTTTGTGGGCATTCACTTGGTGGAGCTGTAAGTGATATTTATTATACCCTACTTATATTGTCTTGTATACTAATATGAGCTTCTTGTCTTCTGATGGCTCTCTTTATGATGCCAGGTAGCTGTGCTGTCTACACTTGCAATTTTGATAGTTCTAGCAACATCTTCTCTGGCTAAAGAGCACGAGAACGTTCCTGTGACATGTATAACTTTCTCTCAACCACCTGTTGGTAATGCTGCTTTGAGAGAGTATGTTCTGTCATTCAACTGTAGTAGAAGAATAGTTGTTATAGTTTCTGTTAGAATTTTGATCATCTAGATTGGGGAACTTTTGTGTTAGTTACTTATTTTGCGAAGTTTGTTATTTGCGACAATGCTAACTTCACAACAATACATTTATGATGTCTCTTTTTTTTACATGATTCTAGTTACGTTCACCAGAAAGGATGGCAAGGCTTCTTCAAAACATATTGCATCCCTGAAGATTTGGTTCCGCGTATCTTGTCTCCTGCATATTTTCATCATTATAATACACAAGTTCAGCAACCATCTTTACATGAAGGGTCTGATGGTTCAACATATGAAGAAAAGACCAGTAGGTCAAGCTTTCAAAAGGGCAAAACAAACGATGGGGAAGAGTTAGTCCTTGGAATTGGCCCTGTTCAGACCTCGATATGGAGACTCACAAATATTGTTCCTTTAGAAGATGTTTGTAAACATTTAAATGTACTCAAGAAAGTAGGAAATAAGAGTGGATCTGTGTCATCACTTGAAAATTATAGCTCTCAGTCTGCATTTACCACAACCGACTCAGAGCCAAATTTAGGAGGATTCTGATGGAATTTCTTTGACTCCTCTTGATCCCGATAGGACTGTTGCAAATGAAAGCCATGTAAGTGGGGAAAACAGCACCAGAAATAGGGAGTCAAGGCGGTGGCACAGAGTTCCGTCTTTGCCTTCTTACGTACCTTTTGGACTGGTAGCCACATCCTTCTCTCTGTTTCTTTTACTTCTTTAAGCTAACATTATAAGTAAATAGATTGGAAGGTTTTATCAGTTATTTCTAAATTGTTACCTCTGCGAGCGTTCTCATACACTAGAAAGTGAGAGTGTAAGCCAGCTTTGCATGTACATTCCTTTTGATAGTTTATTAAATTATTAATTTTTTTATTATCATTTGTTTGTCACTAAAAGATGTTGTAATATTGTGTGAATGTAAATGTGTCAAAATATTTTCGGAGCAATAATAATTAAATGTTGTAATGAATAATTAAAAAAATTTAAATTTAAATTTTAATTATCACACGTTATAAGAAAAAATTTCTTCAATAAAAAATGAATTTAAGAATATTAATTATCTAAATAAATTTTCATTAATATTTTTTAATTTATTTAATAATTAAATTAATTATTTTAAAATTAATCGATTTAAAGAATTAAATATTTAACTTAAAAAATAGATAAAATGGATTAGGCGGACCTATCATGCCGTAGGCCTGATCGGCAGAGTTTTGTACCATGCCCAACACGACTTGTGATGTCAACGCCAGTTGCTCGGCCTTAGGCTTGCTGGGCTAAAATATATTTAAAAATAATAATAATATAAAAATTAAAAATATTTTTAAAATTCAGAAAATAGGAAAAAAAATCAGAATATAAAAAAATAGACAATTGTTTTTAAAATTTTATTAATTCAAATATGAATATTACATCTTTACTTTAACACACTATAAGCAATTTAATTCAATATGAATATTACTTCTCATGTATAAATATTATGTCTTACTTTCATAAGAAGATGGTACCAGAGACTATTATATTGGTAAGGAATATAGCTTTCGAGGTAAGTATAAAATATGTTAATATATTTGTAGATTTTAAATTGATCACTTGTGCAGAATGCATAAAACATTAAGTGTGAAGTTGAGATATAAAAATTCATTTGTGCAAGCTAAGTATAAAAAATTTACAAAATGTTTCATCTATTTTCAACATATGCTTTAATTATTATTTCCTAATTGGTTAGCATAAAAATGTTTCATTTATAAACATTCTTAATTGGCTCTTAAATGATATGATTGCTTTGTATTTTTTTTATATTTAACATTTTTATAATTATTAACTGATTTTTTTATATATATTTCTAAAATCTTGTGTCCTAGAGAGTGATGATTGGACAAATTAATTGTGTTCCTAGTTCATGCAATATTATTATTACTTACTCTAAGCTTATCTTGTATGCATACAAGGTTTAAAACATGACAACTAGCTACCATGTTAACGTTAAAAATTTCTTTTAAGATAGTTTTTGTAGAATCATTAGTTGACATATTATCAAACATTATCATTTTTCAATTATTCCATATAAATGAATAATATTATCAATATGATAAATAATAGCACGACAGTTGTAAGGAAATTAAAATCTTTCAAAACTACTTATTCGTTTTTTAATAGACCAATTATTGTCTATCCAACGCGCAGAGCGACAAATGTGTGATTGTGCATTACGATTACTACAAACATGTTATCATGCACAAATATTAATTAAAGGATGACTGGTCTTGACAGCTAATTAATAATGTTGAAAAATATTAATAATTATTTAATATTGAAAATTTTATTTTTACCACAATTAATGCATTAATAAAAATTTGAAATTGAAATTTACCTTGGTGTGAAGAGATGAGTTGTAGAAGTGGTGGTATGCTTATGACATCGGCGGCGCCCCCATGAGAAATTATGTGGATTAAGGAGCAAGATTGTTATAAAATAAATAATAAATATTTAGATTAGAGAGATAGTAAGAAAATGAGAGTGAATCTGATGTTAGAAAATAGGGGATGAGAAAATGATTTGAGATCCGAGAGTATGAGAATGAAAGAATACTAGTTACTTTGGCTAATATGTAATGTTAATGTATTATCTCTTATACAAAGCAACCATTTGATAAAATATTGATGAATCCATCTAGCATTTCCATTAATAGCTTATGTTTGAGAAATCAGCTAAACTTGGTTTTCCCTTGGCTGATTTATCATTGTTGGTTTATGACTCATAAAATAATCACCAAGCAAATTTTCTTTTTTGTTTTATATTCATATTCATATAACATGATCATTAATTGCCTATGTTTGAGGAACCAATTACAATTGCTTGTTTGTTGGCTATTTGACCATATTTGTGTTAGAATCGGAACGCAACAGAATATTTATAAATAAATCAGATTTTTTTTTATACAACATGGATCGTTTTGTGGTACATATAGTTTTAAATAAAATAACATGAAATAAAAATATACCTC
>JBBUKS010000073.1:1869738-1889675 GCA_038050645.1 Hedychium gardnerianum
CACACATGCAAAAGAAAATCAAACTGAAAGAAATGCAAAAACAAGCATATGTACATATGGACAACCCCCCCCCCCCCCCTCCCCGACTTGGATATTTCATTGTCCCAATGAAGCGAAACTCAATAGGGTGGTGATGGAGGAACATCAGGGAAACCTAGAAATCTAGGAAGGTCAGGAAACCAATACTTGCTTCGATGCATGTGTTGGTGGTATTTGTACATAATATAAATTTTCATGCAAGTTAATCGCATTAAACCCCGATTGTCCTCCCGTTTATCTCATTCTTTCTTTTGAAGGTCAATGAAATTGGTGACCAACTTGAATAATGTTGGTGCTAGAAGCACTAGCTAATCAAACATGTGTTATGATATTGGCAAAGGTTCAACGTTAAGGGTTGTCTTGTGATCTAATGAGGTTAACTGAGTCTGTAAGTAGCTCGACCAGAAAGTCCTAAGTGATCTTAGGTAAGGTATAAGTCCTAGTCGAGGCTAGGCAAAGAAGTCTTGATCGAGTGGATTGGGTAGAAGTCCTGGTTAAGTGGATTGGGCAAAGAAGACCTAGTCGTGTGGACTGGGAAACGAAGTCCTGGTCAAGGTGACGGGGCAAAAGACTTGGCAGATCAAGGACGTTGAGCATAAGTCCTAAGGGTCGAGGAAACTAGGCGAGAAACCCCCACTAGGACACCAGGCAGAAGTCTAGACGGATCGAGAATCGAACGTCTAGCAAAAAATCCTAGAGGTCAAGACTAAATGTTGAGCAAAAGTCCAAACAAGTATGGAGGACCGGATGTTTGGCAACAAGTAAACTCTCCTTAGAGGAGTAAGTGAGGATGTGTTCCCCGTTGAGGGAACAATAGGCGTCGGACCAACCTAGGATTTCACTGTAAATCCGAAAGTTAGGACCAGACTGTCTGAGACTATCAAATAATTCTACTTAAATTATTCTATGTTTGTATGTTAACTCTGTGTTGTAGATAACTTAAGCTTGGAAAAATTGATCTAGGTGCCCTAAGTCAATTCATGCGCCTCAATCACCTCGATGCGCAGTAGGATGAGGTAGCATCCTCTAGTTGGTCAGCGCACATCTGCAACCAGGCGCCTCAAAGGGATTGAGTCGCCTGGGATGGGAAAAGATCGACCAGGATCGCATGTGGCTTAGAGGTAGCCACGTAAATGACCGAGGAGCCTCAAAGGGATTAAGGCACCTAAAAGAGGATAAGACGTGGCTAACTCGGATCAGATCAGATCGACTCAGGATTGAGGTGTCTCAAAGGGAATAGAGGTGCCTGGATGGGTCAATAAAAGAGGGTCTTGACCAGCATATTTGAACAAACATTCTCTACGACTTCTGTGATTGCACGCTACTCCAAAAAGCTCTCTACGATGCCAAAATGTTGCTCCAACAACCAAACCTCAAGCTACTACTCTAAGTTGTCAGTATTGTTTATCATTGTTATTAGTTGTTCATTCATTCAAAGGATTTGTAACCACCGAGCTTTTTAGTGAATTATCCAATGAAAGCACTCATACGAGTTCGGGCCTTGGACTAGCAGTCGCCGTGGTGTGAACCAAGTAAAAAGAAAGTGTTTTTATTTTTTTATTCCACTACATTATCTCTCTTGTTTTACGAAAAATGTGAAAAAGCCATGAGCGCTATTCACCCCCCTCCCCTCTAGCGCTTACTCAGATCCTACAATTGGTATCAGACGGGGTCGCTCTGAATTGGTACAACTACTATTCGAGCAAGTTGTTTTTCGATTTTTCGTTCTTAGTCTGAATTGGTGTAATCACCTCTTCGGACAATTTTTTTTTGCTTTAGCTTTTAAAAGTTGGTGCAACACCACTCAAGTGACATTTTTTTACTATTTTTCTCCCACACTACTAATCCAAGACCAAGTCATGGTACATTCTCCTTTCATTTTTTTGTGTGCAAGATTTTTTTTAAATGACCTATCAAGAAGGCTATAGTACCGCTCACCCACCTCTCTTCTCTGGTGAGGACTTCGGCTACTAGAAAGGTCGAATAGAGTTCCACCTAAATACTTAGGTAGAAATGTGGATAGTGATCCAAACCGGATTAACTATCCCCACTGAAGAAGGAAAACCCCTTGCCTGCGATAAGTGGGACAATGCCTCAAAGAAGAAAATCAAGGCAAATGCTAAAGGTACCCAGACTTTACAATGTAGCCTAACCAAAGAGGAGATGAATTGGGTCGGACCATTCAAAACTGCCAAGGACCTCTGGGAGAAGTTGATCGAACTACACGTGGAAACGTCCGATACCAAGGTATGTAAATGCGATTAAATTTTAAATAAACTGTATAATATAAAAATGCAGGAAGGATAATCATCAAGTCAGCTTCATGCTCGGATCCAAGACCTCCTCAATGGAATCTACGCAATTGAACAACAAGTCAAAACCACGACATAATCAAGTATGCTTTGAAAGCATCTCAAAGAAATACTTTATGGGCATCTATGGTAGATGCTTACAAAGTTTCAAGGGATCTTTCAAAGATTAAATTAGATAAACATTTTTTTGAATTTGAATTGCATGAACAGTCTAATGCTACTTCGACTAAGAAAGGTATTGCTTTCCTTGCAAGAAAGATCAAGATGAATGAACCAAAACACAAGTCCCGAATCGAGCTCGAGTTTGAAGATGAATCAGATTCCAAAGACGACTATGAAATCACCGCCGAACTAGTTAACCTAGTTCAGAAATTATACAAGAAGAAGAAAGGCTTCTCCAAACACGAAATCAAGAAGGTGATCCAACCATAGGGCACTCAATCAAGACCGAGCCAAACTCCAAAAAGCAAGTATGAGGTAACATGCTATAGATGCAACTAAAAAGGACACTTCAAGTTGGAGTGTCTAAATCTGAAAGACATCAAGAAGCAACGAAGAAAGAAGTCATTGCAAGCAACTTGGGATGAATTGTCATAGGAGGAAACGGACAAAAAAAAAAGATGCTCCGATAAGCTTCCTTGCCCTAACGGCACGAGAACAAACAATCGACACCGAGTCCGAGTCCGAATCTGGATCTAAATCCAAAGCTGAGTCCAAGAGAAGTCACGGATCCATATCCATTTCTGAAGGGCCAAACACTGTTGTAAGTCCTGCTTTAGTAGATAAATTGTATGACTTAATTTCATATTTAACTCGTAAGTTAGCTAAGTCCAACGTCCGGGTCACGTCACTCCAAAAGGAGGTAAAAGCCCTTAAGGAGGAGACTAACCCAAGTCCATTAATTGAACCAGTTCAAAGTGGAACTTCAACTCAAGTTCAACAACTTGAGGAAGAAAATTCACTTTGAAAATTCAAGTCAAAGAACTTGGAAATACATTGGAATGGTTCACTGCGGGTTCCAAGTATCTTGATATGATACTTGGAAAATAAAGAGTCATATACAATCGATCTAGACTAGGTTACAAAGCTAAAACGCGATTTAAATCTTATTTATCAATTGTAAATCGAAATCCTAGAAACCAAGTCCAAGCATGGGTCCCTAGACTAAACTTGACTAATCAAGTTTGACCAAATCAATATTGAATCCCCAAGGCTCAAATTACCTAGACAAGCCTTAACGAGGTTATGATCCAGGGAGAGCTAATAGAAAAATTGTGTTTGTTACTAGATGAATTTTTTTCTTGTTTGTATGATTTACTATTTTTTAAACATTCATGCTTAGTTTATTTCTCTACTTAAATTAGAACGGCTAAAAAGATTATTTGATTTTGACAACCTAGCATCGGAAAGGGTTGGGATGATGGTAAGCTAAAGAAACTCTATTGAGAGCATGTCTAGGTTGAATCATATGTGTTCTACCTGGTGTAATCAACTTAGTGGATCTAGCTGAAGCTACCCTGTCAGACATGAACTAGTTAGACCAAAACTTAGTATTAAGTTATGTGGATTAATTATTTTGGGGAAGCTTTATCTTAGGCATGTGGTTACTTTAATGATATCCTAGTGAATTACCATAGCCTGGAAGCTTATGCTAAAAATACCAACTTGTGGTATCCAAAGCTAAGTTTGAATCTAACACAAAATCAAACAACACTTTTTAAAAATACAAACAAATTATTAACCATCTCACCATAACTATAAGGTTTTCTTGTTTGAAAATATATATAGGAGTGAGACGTTAAGCATAATAAAATCTAATTTGATTAGCCTAACTAAAATTAACTTAATTAAAAAATTCATTTAACTTAATTAAAAATTCCATTAACTTAATTAAAAATTCATTAAAATTCATTTAACTTAATTAAAATTCAATTAACTTAATTAAAAATTCATTTAACTTAATTAACAATTAATTAAAATTTATTTAACTTAATTAAAATTTAATTAACTTACTTAAAATTTTATTTAACTTAATTAAAATTTAATTAACTTAATTAAAATTTTATTTAACGTAATTAAAATTTCATTTAACTTAATTAAAAATTCATTAAAATTTATTTAACTTAATTAAAATTCAATTAACTTAATTAAAAATTTATTTAACTTAATTAAAAATTTATTTAACTTAATTAATAATTCATTTAACTTAATTAAAAATTCATTTTACTTAATTAAAAAATATATTTAACTTAATTAAAAATTCAATTAACTTAATTAAAATTCAATTAACTTAATTAAAATTCAACTTAATTTATTTAACTTAATTAAATTGATCTAATTACTTAATCAACTTAACTTAAATTATTTAACTTAATTTATCTAATTAAAATTCAATGTAATTAATTTAACTCAATTAAATTAATTTACTTAAACTTAATTAAGATTTAACTTACTTTATTAAATGTAATCAATTTAATCAAGATTGTAATTAAAAAAATTCTTCTTTTGCATGTTTAAATCGATCGAGGCACTTGTAAAATACAGGCACCCCGCACCGCTTCATTAGAGGCGCCTGAAGTTAATTCAGGCGCCCCAAACTAGTTCCTAACATGCCCACAGGTTTTGACCAGGCATTTCTAGTTTTCCCCATTGATGCGCTTGGAACCTATCCAAGCGCCCCAATAAGAGACACGTGTCTAGGCGCCTGTATTTATACAGGCGCCTGGATTGCCCTATAAGAGGCGACCGAGACCTCTAATTTTAGTCCCCTCAAATCAATTTTTGCCCCCCATTTCTTCCCCATTTTCGACCCTGGTCCAAGTTTGGTCAGCCTAGGTTATCAAGTTCTTTATAGGTCTCCAAAAGACTTCAGGTACTGGAAGGGTCGGATGAAGTATCATCTCAAGACCTAAGTGGAGATGTGGATCATAATCCAGACAGGGTTCACACTCCCCACCAATGGAGAAGGCGCACTTCTCGACTGTGACAAGTGGGACAACACCACTAAAAAAAAGATTGAGGCAAATGCTCAAGTTACTCAAATGCTATAGTGCAACCTGACAAAAGAAGAACTAAATTGTGTTAGACATTTCGACAGCGCCAAGAACCTATGGGAGAAATTGATCGAGCTGCATGAAGGGACTTCTGACACCAAGGTATCAAAATGCAATTTTCTTTTAAATAAATTGTATAATATTAAAATGCAGGATGGAGAATCGGCGAGTCAGCACCATGCCAGAATTCAAGACATCCTCAATGGACTACACGCGATTGGACAACAAGTCAAAAACCGTGACATAATCATGTATGCTTTGAAAGCTTTTCCAAGAATCACTTTGTGAGCATCTATGGTAGATGCTTACAAAATTTCAAGAGATCTTTCAAAGATTAGATAAGATGAATTATTCTCTGAATTTGAATTACACGAACAGTTTAGTACTACTTCGACCGAGACTGGTATCACCTTGCTTGCAGGAAAAATCAAGACGAAAGAGCTGAAGCACAAACACCAAACTGAACTCGAATTGGATTCAGAAGATGATGACGAGATCACCGCCAAACTGGTCAACCTAGTTCAGAAACTTTACAAGAAGAAGGGACTAAACAAGCGAGAAATTAAGAAGGCAATCCAAGAGAAGCCATCAAGCCCGAATCCAATCACCAAGGGCAAAGCAGAAATGATCTGCTACGGATGCAACCAGAAAGGATATTTCAAGTCAGAATGTCCTAATATGAAAAATGCCAAGCAACAAAGGAGACGAAAGACACTACAAGCAACCTGGGATGAATCATCGTCAGAGGAGTCAAACGAAGAAGAAAATGCTCCTATAAGCTTCCTTGCCCTACCGACACAGGAATAGACAGTCGACATCGAATTTGAGTCCGAGTCTAGATCCGAATATGAAGCTGAGTCTGAGAAAAGCCACTGATCCTTATCCATTTTCGAAGGGCCAAACACCACTGTAAGTCCTACATTAGTTAACAAATTATATGATTTAATTAGATATTTAACTCGTAAACTAGCTAAGTCCAACGTTCGGGTTAGATCACTCTAAAAAGAGGTAAACGCTTTTAAGGAGGAATCTAATCCAAGTCCTTTTACTGAATCCGTTTAGAGTGGAAGTTCAACTCAAGTTTGAAAGCTTGAGGAAGAAAATTCTTCTATGAGAATTCAAGTCAAAGAACTTGGAAACACGTTGGAATGATTTTCTGCAGGTTCCAAGTATCTTGATATGATACTTGGAAAACAAAGAGTCGTATACAATCGATCCAGACTAGGTGACAAGACTAATTCACGATTTAAATCATATTTATCAATAGTAAATCGAAAACCTAGAAATCAAGTCCAAGAATGAGTCCCTAAAGCAAGCTTGATTAATCAAGTTAGACTAAACCACTATTGGATACCCAAAAGTCAAATCCATTACCTAGATAAACCTTATCGAGATTATGACCCAGGGGGAGCCAATAGAAAATCTATCTTTTCTTGATATACATGTTTGTCTGATTTACTATTTTATTTGTCATGCTTAGTTTATTTTTATGCTTAATTTAAAACAACTAAAAAGATTGGTTGAATTTGATAACCTAACATTGGAAAGGGTTGGGATGATAGTAAGCTAAGGAAACTCTATTGAAAGCATGTCTAGGTTAAATCATATGTGTTCTACCTTGTGCAATCAACTTAGTGGATCTAGCTGAAGCTACACTAGTCAAACATAAACTAGTTAGATCAAAACTTAGTATTAAGTACTATGAGTTGATTGTTTTGATGAAGCTTTGTTTTAGGCATGTGGTCATTTTAATGATATCCTAGTGATTCACCACAGCCTGGAAGCTTATGCTAAAAACATCGACTTGTGGTACCCAAAGCTAAGTTTGAATCTAACATAAATTTAAATAACTTTTTTTTTAAAATAAACCAATCCATAACCATCTCACCACAACTATAAGGTTCCCTTGTTTGACAATCTACAAAGGGGTGAGATGTTGAATCTAATTAAATTAGTAAATTCCAAACAAAAATTTATTAATCTAATTAATCTACTTAATATTAATTAATTTACCAAAATTAAATTCTTTATCTAATTAATCTACTTAGTATTAGTTAATCTACTTAATACTATTAATCCTTATTAAGTAATCTGCTTAATTAATTAATCTAACAAATTAAACCAAATTAATTAATTTTATCTAATCTATTTAAAAAAATCCAAACTTCATTAATCCAAAACTTAATTAATTCAATTAAAAATTAATCAAATTAATTTAATTAATGTTAAATATGGAAAATAAAAATAATAAAATAATGGGTGTTAATCGAGAAATAAGTCTATAGAATTTTTTGAGAATTTTTAGGAATTTTTCTGAATTTAATTGGAGCTAATATGATAAGTTCGAAGGGATATAAATAATAGGCTTTTGGAAAGCATGTTTGAAATATCAATTAAGTTGGAGTTGATTGTTTTAATTAACCTAGGGTTAAATTAAATAAACCTAAGGTTATATTTATATATACCTAACTTCAATTATTCTCTCCCTCATTCCTCTCCCGATTCACTCACCGCTGCCTACCTCTCTCTCCCGATCTCCCCTCCTACGACCGTCGATCACCACCCCTTTTCTTCTTCTTCCTCTCCTTTTTCGATCTCTAGCCGCTGCCCATGCCCTAGCCAATCGCCGGCGACCCCTTCGACGATGTGGAGCTCGATCCAACCTCTATCAACCACGACCAAGTTATGACCGAAGACCAAGCACAACTGACTGCATTTCCTCGAGGCCGTGTTATTGCCGATATCGCCCGACGCCCCAATCCTCGCCGGCAGAACGTGAGTTTTAGCCAGCTGCATGGGAGCCTCGCAACTACTCTAGTCAGAAGTGACCAGCCAGACCCTGATTCATTTAGTTGCAGCCATGGACCTAGATTTTTATCAACTCAGTTTCTCTTCTTCAATCCCCTGTCGGAGCTCCAAGATCTAGTCATCATCGGTTACCTAGGATGGTGATTCTATGATTTCCTTTTAGTTTTTGGTAACCGATCTTTTATTCTATGATTTCTTTGGAAAGGGTCTCTATTAATCAATGGAATTTACCCTGATAATTGAAGTTGTATTGGGAGAATCTCATTAGAACTGATTGTTGGTAGGGAATTTCTTCTTTGAAATCACATTTCCAAAGGTTTCCAATGAAACAATAAAGGAATACATCTCATTTCTGTTGATAATACCATACTGTTTTATTATGTTGTATCCCACATTTGAGCATGTTTCATTGTGAGGACAGATTGTTTAAAAATCGAGTTTGTAACCTTGTAAAGAAAGCATAAATACAATTTATTCTTTAATGCCTAATACTTAAGGCAATGCAATTCCAGCCACATTCTCCATAAGGTTTTTAGTATTCCATTCTAAAGGTGGCTGTAGGGTTAGTTGCTTCTTTTTGCCTACCAAAGCCCCATGTTTTCAATGGTGAGTTTCTACTTCATGTGTGGGTTGTCGAATAGAGGATATCCTTCAAGTTGTTAGATGCTTTCTTTTATGGTAGTTTAAGCAACTTAAAGATGAATTTCAATTTGAAAGTGTCTAGATGAAGCCTTATGATTCGTTAAATAGATGTTTAATCTGTATCCTTTTAGTTAGTTTTGTTACATGTATTAGTCTAGTATTTATATAGTCTTCATATTGATACTTATAGGATCCGGATTCGAGACGGAGCGATGAGTCTAAGGATATTCGACATGATCTATTTTGAGGCATATACTTCTTCCCTTTCTCTTATTTATAGTTATTGATCTTAGTGCATGATATGTTTTGATCGATATAGTAGCTGTATATACCTTGAATCTATTCACATGTTTCCTAAGTTATGATACTTGTTTGCTTGTACTTAAGATGCTCTGCTTATATCTATCCAGTCTCTATGATTTTATATCTTGTAGTGTGTACATGTGTGTGGTGTGCACAATAAGAACAAGTTTAGGGTTATGTAATCATGTAGTTGTTAGACACACGTGTATGCAGATGCTTGATTCAGTGGATTCATGCTTGGTGGTTGTGGGCAAGTTTGTGACGTGTACCCTAGATATTCAATGTTGCGTAGTCTTGGTTAAAGTTATGGACACGTGTGTGATGAGTGCCTTAGATATCTTCATCATTGTTGTATGCATTTGATTGTAGTTGTAAACACATGGGTGATGGGTGTTGTAGGTGAGGTATCATGTTGGTGACTATAGTACATGTCTGATTTGTGCATGTAAATATGCGTGTGACATGTATTATGATTCATATGACTTGATAGATTTAGTGTGTAAATTGCATAGACATATGTGATGATGAGATCACTTGTATCCTATTCATCATGGTGATGCATACATGCTATCGATTATGTCCCCAATTAGGTTGGTTAAGTGAGTCATAGCATCACAATGTTGCATGCATGCAAGCCATCACTTCTCCCTTCAGGTGTGAGAGCATTGTAGTCATGCTATTGCTTGCTTATTGCTTGACTGTATACACTCGATTTGTCTTGAGAGAGGGGATTAGAGAGAAGGTTGAGAAGTTGGCAATGGGGAGAATGGTTTAAGGGTTTCGGTTTAATTATGATACTAATTAATGTCCCTAATGTATATTCATCTCCTTATTTTCCATGCTTACATTCTTGTAGAAATTCTGACAGATTTCTAGAATGGAATATCATTAGAATGTCCTAGCAACGAATAGTCACTATGTCAAAGTCTTTTGACTCTAGGAAGTGGGTAAGTATCGATACCCTTTGTCACTAAGAGTATGTAAGTTCGATTGAATGGGTGTCCTTTGTCACTAAGGATCTCTCAGTTATCTAGCCTAGTAGCAACCTTAACATAAAGGCAAATCCCTTACTTCTACATGCATTGCTCACATACAAATTTTGTCAAACATGTAGTAGGCATAATACACATAGAATAAGATATAAACACTTTATTAAGGAAGGAAATAACATATACATAGTTCATACATCATCACACATCATAAATACTCCGTACATCCTAGAAATGGGATACTACTCCATGAAGAATGACATACAAACCAAAGACACAAAATAAAGCATACTTACTACCCCAAATCTTAGAATAGAAGGAGAAGAGATGCTTATCGAGGAGGTGCCGGTGTCTTCGGGATGTTTCCTTGCTCCAGAGGTGGATAGATCGTCAAGGAGGAGGAGATGGAAGCTCTAAGGTTTCCCCCTAAGGGGAGAACCCTTCCCTAAGCAGAGGAGATGAACCCCAAACCAAAGATTCTCCAAGAAAGAGTTTGCTTGACCCTTTTATACTCCCCCCAAATGGTCAGATCTGGCAGATTTATTGGGTTCCTCCAAAACAAGTTTTTCACCCATTAGATCACCTTATCTCGAGTTAAGTCTTGAACCAAAGTCATAGCCCTTGAAATTATCTTCAATTTGAGTAGGCCCGAAACTCCAACCCTGTGAAAAGTTATGCCCGTTTTACTTTTACTCTGTAGGCTACCAAGAATCTGACACGGCCGTGTGATTCACACGACACAGTCATGCCTCTCATGGACATGGCTGTGTAAAATATCTAGAGTTGGTACATGGCCGTGCCTTTTGGGCATCCCTGGCTGAGAAGAAAGCACGGTCGTGCCTGCATGGCAAGATCCTGTGTTAAGGAAGCATGGGTAGCAAGGCACAACCGTGCGTTTTGGCATGACCCTATGTTGAGGTCATTCATGAAGCTGACATGGCCATGCTTGGATGGCACGACGATGTTGGGGCTAAGGCATGACCGTGCCTAGGGGCACAACCATGGCCTTGGCCCTAGCTGCTCTGCTTTCCGCTCTACTTTCCACTTTGCTTTCCGCTCTTTTTTCTTCTCAGCTCTCCATTTAAGCTCTGTTTTTTTTTGCAAAACGCGTCTTGTAAATGAAAACACGAAAAGAGAAGTTCTCCGAACTAAAAGAGTAGAAGTATGCCATCATAATGAAATCGAGTGCAATACGTGTAAATTATGCTCATGAAATATAAGTAGATGTGTATCAAACAATGCATAAAAATATGTATAATCTACGCACATCACACCCCTGACTTAAACCTTTGCTTGTCCTCATGCAATACCTGTAATATAGATTTATGTGTGTAAATACTACATCATAATCCCTAGTGAATCATTTTATTCCTATCATGTTGTTTCACTAATGAGCAAGATAACAAAATTATTTAAGAGTGACCTAAGTAGAAGTTCTTTGTGCTCAGTGCGATGCGTGACTTGACCTTTTCAAGTGTCAATCTCCAAGCCTAGTTAAGTCATCATCTAACCATGTTCCTCATGCTTCCGGCGATAGGCACTTACCTGCCATTCTCAAAGTTCATCTCTCTCAAACTACACAAGGTCTCAAAGGAATACTCGGTATCAAGAGAAACATAACAGTTATTTCCCTAATAACCCAACTTGGTCTCAAATAGGTAACTTGTTAGTTTTCACTCATGACAACTATTTTTATATCCTTTATTCTCCTTATTTTTTTTCAATGTCCTATTTTCTTTTTCAACTCATTCTTTTTCTCTTTTTTTTTTCGGAATATAGATTTTTTCCAATGAGTTGACATGAATCGAGGCTATCCAGTAACCAAAATGTAATTGAGAAGTCACAAAGGAAAACAAACATACTAGTCCAGTTCTATGAATCATAACTATTTTTTAAAGTATCTACCATCAAAGTCAAGCATAGTGTGAAGAGATCCTTAAACTAAGTCAACACTGAAACTCTTCCAATAAAAACAATGCTCACTTCATGCTATCTACGAATAGGCAAAGATAAATCACTAAACATACTAGCATGTTTTATCACAATAATATGAATATCTAGAACAAGCATGCGAGTATCTTGCTATGAGGAAAAAATAAATAATGACATGGTATATGATGTAACTAGAAAAATTTATTATGAAAAAAAATATTAACAAAAATTAACCGACAACCCAACATATATACATCCCCTAGACTTAAATTTTTTATTATCCTAATGAAAACTAAAAAAATATAATGCAGAGGAGTTTTGAAGTGAGAGAAGTTACCAAGTGATGTACTTCAAGCGTCTAATTCATTCCTCTACGAAAGTCATCCTGCATAAAGAAGATTAGACAAGAAAAACTAAATAGAGGGATTATGGGTTAGGAGAAGGGTATAAGAGAGAATAAGGGAGGCACGACCGTGCCAAAATGGCATGGCCTGCCTGTGGTGGGCACAGGCAACTCACCTCAAAGGAGGCATGGTCTGCCCGTGGTAGGCATGGGCGGCTCACCTCAAAGGAGGCACGACTGTGCCAAAATGGCACGACCTATTCGTGGTGGTCACGGGTGGCTCACCTCCTACGAGGCACGACCGTGCCAAAATGGCACAGCTTGCCCATTGTTCGCATGAGTGCCTGCTTTGAGAGAGGCATGACCGTGCCAAAATGGTATGGCCTACCCGTGTTACCTATGGAGAAAGCTGGGAAAACACACGGTCATGCCTAAAAGGCATGACCTCACCATGGTAAGCTTAGCCGACTATGAGGCACGGTTGTGCCTTTTGGCATGACCTACCTTTAATTTTTCTCCTAACTCTTTCCATGCCCATGGTGGCTGCCACAGCCAACTTGTGGATGTTATTAGGGGGGAATCTAAACAAAACCACACAAAATGCAAACATGACCAAACAAAATGCATGAAGGAAAACACAGCAACACAAACAAACAAATAAAGAAAAAGTATGAAAAAGAAAAGGAACGGACTCCCCTGAGTTCCTGGTGGCTGAAGGCGATTTAGTAGTAATATCCACACAAAAATTGGGATGATTTGAGAATAGATCCTCCTCGACGGTCGTAGATGATTCAATGTTAACATCCATGCTGGAGGTGGGTTGGTCCGAGGTGAGGTGAGCGCCTTCTTCGTATGGTCAGAGTGGTCCTGGGTCTCTCCCTTCAATATCATTGCCTCCTCGTGTGGTCTCTTGGGCGGTCGATGACAACTTAGTAGAAGTATCCACCCTGGAGGTAGAATGACTGCCAAAGTAGCATGTTCCGCTCCTTCCACCTTTTCCTCTTCACAAGATATTCCAGGCGGTTGGAGGCTATTCAGTTGGATGTTATGCTCTCGCAAGTGTACAGTTATGTCGTCAGTAATATAAAAGATTATCAATCTCACAGGGATTGAGGACTAACGCACTAGTGAGTCTATGAAGCAAGTAGCTAGACTAATCGAATTATTGGTGAAAGCTTATGAACTTAAGAAAGAGAGAGGGAGAGAGAGGTCAAGGTCCAAGAAGAAGTGAATGCAAGAGAGTTGGGAGAATTGGTTTGGAAAGCGATTCTAGGATTTCGATTTCACTATGATGCTAGATAATGTTCCTAGAGTATGTTCATCTCCTTATTCTCCATACTTACACCTATGTAGCAAAGGATTAGTCCCTATTTCGAGGTCTTTTTACCTTACAAAGTGGGTAAGTATCGATGTCCTTTGTCACTAAGAGCATAGTATGTTCGGTTGATGAGTATCTTTTGTCACTAAGGATTTCCCGATTATCCAGTTCAGTAGCAATCTTAAAATAAGAACAAATCCTTCACATCTACATGAATTAGTCACATACACATTCCGTTAAATATGTACAATGCACCACAGACATAGAACAAGAAGTAAACATCTCACAGAAATAAGGAAATTGACATATCCATAGTTCATACATCAACAATTACATCATAGTTACTCCTTAACCCTAGAATATAAAATATCTACTCCATAAAAAAGGGGAGAAAGCACAAAGACAAGAAAGTAAATATTCTATACCCTAATCTAAAGAAAGGGGGAAGAAATGCATAGCTGGATGAAATCTTTGTCTTTGGGAATGCTCTCCTTGCTTGGATGATGGACGGAGTGAAGAAAATGACCTCAAATCATCGGTGAAGAGCTCTAGAAAATGATGGTGGCTGGACCTTTTGGGTTCCCTCGAAGGGAAGAAAACCCTCCCCTGAAAAAGGGGGAAAATCCCCTTTCAGACACACGATCGTGCTTGGAAGGCACAGCCAGAGGCTGAGGTTCAGCTGGCTGGAGGCACGGCCGTGCCTAGATGACATGGTCCCTTATGAGAAGACATTGGAGGCAAGGCATGGTCATGCCTTTTTAGCACGGTCCCTGGCTTAGATCTCTAGGAATCTCACATGGTCGTGTCTCTGGGCATAGCCATGGCCTTGGTTTCAGCTGGGGTTGAGGCACGACCATGCCTGGATGACACGGCCATGACCTTGGCCCTGGCTACTATGCTTTCCGCTATGATTTTTTGCTTAGCTCTTCATTTAAGCTCTGTTTTGCTCCAAAATACATCCTGTCAATGAAAATAAAGAAGGAGCAGATCTCCGAATGAAGTGGAGTAAAAAACATGACAATATGATAAAATGAGATGTGATAATGTAGATCATAATCAATGAAATGTAAGTAGATTTGCATCATAAAGTGTCTAAAAATATATATAATCTACGCACATCACTAGAGCATCCACTCCATGAGCTCAATTATTATAGCATATATTGGGACCTTGTTTAGTAGAAATGGAGGCTTCAGTAACAGTGAGAATGTCCAGCCTCGGGGTCTCTAGCTATCCATCACTTCCCACTCTAAGGGTTGCACAATAATATCATCTTCCATATCTGTCATGGTAGCAACTTCACAAGAGATCCACATGCAACATCATCCACAAAATTATCGACATCAATATCTGCCCCATTTATAATCTCATCAACAATTAAGCATACATTTTTAACAATATCATCAGGAGCTATAACGAGAACATCAACAAGAGTGGTTGAAAATGTATCAATAGTCCTATCAATATCTGGAGTATCATCAATTATATTATCGCCATGCAAAATAGTAAAGGAGTCTTATAGAGATGCATAATCAGAGGAAGAATCGCCATCAATTTTACAATCCATCTCCTCTATCACATGATCTAACTGTATCTGCAAATTCAGACTTGATGCATTAATTTGCTGTTGGGACCGGAGAAACTAGGTCACTCATTGCACCATGAGCTCTTCTAGTTCTTGTAATGTGGTCTTCATCTGATTGGAAGCAGGAGTTTCTAAGTCTTGGGATCCTCCCATGTAAGTCAGCTCAACGTGTTGAGATTGATGTGGTCCATTTAGCGTTGAATCATCTTGAAATCTTAAAGGACTCTGATATTCTTGAAAAGATTGTTCAACATCTTGCATGCTTCTATAATCAAAATATTGATGATCCATCCAATGTTGATTGTAGTGCTAAGGTGGATTAGGGATATGCTTGGAAATACTCATGCTGCTTAGGGATTTGTTGGGGTTGAAAGTTCTGAGTTTGATGATTTCTCTAATATAGCTATGAGTACTAGAAACTGGATTATACATGTCTTGATGTTGAGGTTGGAATAAACACTGAAGTTCCATAAGAATGTTAGCATCTTTTTAGAAGAGGTGACATATAGCAGCTGGATGGGATGAGCTATCACAAACTCTGCAAATGTACTCAGTTTGCTCAGTATCTGAATCATAAGTTTCATTGAAGCCTCCAAATTATTGAGAATACGGATCTATGGTTACACATAAATAAATTTCTTGGTCTCACCTGAAGAAATAACAACAAAATCACCATACACAGGAAGTAATCAAGACATAACACATGGATATAGAAGATATAAAATAATCAAGACACCCAAGAGTTATTTGTAAACAAGAAAATGCAGAATTTATGAGAAAGAAAATTGAATTGCAAAACTATTAACAAGAGAATAAATGCAGAATTTATTAATAAAAAGAAAAAAATCTAGAATAACTAAATTGATAGTCAACTAATGTCAATCGAATATAGTCCCCAACAATGACACCAAAAACTTGTTGCCAAAACAACAAGTGTAGGCAAAGTTGTCAAGTAATAAAAATATCAATCCACAGGGACTGTTGATTAAGCACTAGCTAAGTCCACAAAGCAAATTATCTAAACAATCAAAGGTCGTGTGAAAACTTATGAACAAGATCTCATGAGGGAGAGAGAGAGAGAGAGAGAGAGAATGGATGATCGCTAAGAGGGGAATTGGTTTGGGAAGGCGATCATAGGATTTCGATTTCATTATGATGCTAGTTGATGTACTATGAATTGATCATCTCCTTACCCTCCATGTTTATATTTTTGCAGGGATCCTAACCAAATTACCGATATAGACCCATAAAGGTTACACCGGAGTGTCCACACCATTTCCTTTCAATGTTATTAAGTAGAAGAGGTAATATAAAAAGTTCGATTAAAGGATTACCCCCTATCATATGAAGAGCCCTCAGTCATATAGTTTAGATTGCATAAGTCATCTTAACATTAAATTGGTAAAAACCCATTAAACTCTAATTAGTTAATCCCTTGCAGAGAATTGGTTCCCATTTCATGATGATGACTCTGGAAAGTCCGGTTAAAGGGTTACCCTCTGTCATTAAGGCCCCCCCGGTCATACAATCCAAAGTATCTCCTCTACATGATGTCCAACTATTCACATCCATATGCATTCGCTACACACACATTAAATCAAACACAAACAAGACACCACACATATGGAACAAGTCATAAGCATATAATTACACAAGAAAATTGACAAATCCATAGTTTACACACCAACATCAAATCAAAACTAATTCCTAAATCCTAGAATCTGGGGTATCTACTCATAGCAAGGAAATTACATGCCAAAGACAATGAAAGAAACATTCTACAATCCAAATCTGAAAGAGAGGAGAAGAGAATGCTTATCAAGACATCGTCAATGTCTTTGAATGAAATCCTTGCTACAGAGGTGGATGAATCATTGAAATAGGCCTTGGAATTTGACCTAATGGGTTCCCTCTAGGGGAAAACCCTTCTCCAAGGAAGGGTTCAAGCCCTTGGTCCAAGATGAGTCAAGCAAGGGTTTGCTTGACCCTTTTATACCTCCCCCAAACTTTTCAGACCTACCCTATTTACTGGGCTCTGCTAAAATAGGTTTTTCACCCATTATACTACTTTATCTTGGGTTGAAGTCTGAACCAAACTTGTATATCTTGGAATTATATTCAATTTGATAGGTCTTGGACCCCGTGACTCCAACCGATCCAAAAATTATGACCATTTTAAGATTAGTTTGCAATGCTGTCCAGAATTCGACACGACCGTGCCTGGGAGGCACAACTGTGCCTTTTGGCAGGGCTAGACCATGTTTTCTCCGGTTTCACTCTGAAAAAAAGTTGTAGATCTTGAAGTTATCTACATTTTTATAGGTGGCATGGCCCATGGCTCCAACTAAGCCAAAAGTTATGGTGGTTCAAAGTTTGGTCTGCAGTCTTGGCGGAGGATGTGACACGGCCATGTCTAGGAGGTCGTGCCTTTTGGCATGGTTAGAACATGCTTTCACTAGTAGTACTCTGAAAAAAAGTTGTATATCTTGAAGTTATCTACATTTTGGTAAGTGGAATGGCCCATGGCTCCAACGGTGTGGAAAGTTACGACCGTTTAACTTTTTGTCTACAGTATGCCTAGGATTTGACACGGCTGTGCCAAATGGCACGACGGGCTATGATTGATTTGGGAATGGATGCAAATTTGGCACAACCATGCCTTTTAGCATGGCTAGGCCATGATGGAGGCTATTGGTGGAGTTTTAATGCTATTTTTGGCCTGATTTCGTTCGAGAAACACGGTCGTGTCACGAGACATGGCCAGAGCTTGTTCCTTGATAAAAATTCTCTTTTGAAAGTCTTTTGAATGCCTCTTTCTTCACGTATGCTTCGTGTGTTCGACTCGATGATGGGGCTCGATGATAAGGCATGGCTAGCCCATGTTGAGCATTTTCCATTACATTCTTCGTCTTTCTTGGCCGTAGGAGCACACCCATGTCACGAGACACGGCCAGAGCGTGATCCCTGCTCCAACTTCACGTTCCAAGGCTTTTTACTCCATTTTAGCTCTGAATTCATGTCCTATCAGTGAAAATAAGCAAAGAGCAGTTCTCCGAACTAAAAGAGTAAAAGTAGCAAAATCACATAAAAATAGGGTGTGTGAATGCAAATCATTCTCATTAAATACAACAAGATATATGCTAAACGTTGCTTAAAAACATGTATAATTTACACACATTACCTGCGACAAGTATCATTGGCAAGCAATAAATTAGAGACCTTGGATAAATAAAATTTAATTCTATCCTCACATACCGCTAAAGAGAGCTTGTGATTTTTCACATCAATCACAGCTTCGGCGGTAGCGAGGAAAGACCTTTCTAGAATGATGGGGATTTTTTAGTCCTCCTCCATCTCTAGGACTACAAAGTCGGTAGGCACTATAAAGTTACCTACCTCTACTGGCATATCCTCAAGAATACCCAATGGGTATCTACAAAAATGGTCAGCGAGTTGTAAAGCCATGGTAGTCAATTTAAGATCACTCAATCCAAGTTTCTTACAAAAAGAATAAGGCATGAGACTTACACTTGCACCTAGATCACAAAAAACTTTTCCCATCTTGGTTGTATCGATGTTGCATGAAATAGAAAATCTTAATTGATCCTTTAACTTTGGAGGTAGCTTGTTCAAAATTAGTGTGCTACACTCCTCCGTCAATGCTATCGTCTCAAAATGCTCCTTCTTTCTTCGGTGCGAAATGATGTCTCTCATGAACTTGGCAAATTTGGGCATTTGGTGTAGAGCATCAAGGAGAGGTATGTCTATACAAAGCTCCTTGATCTTCACCAAGAAATTTCCAAATTCTTCTTGGCTTTCACTAGCATTTGGGGAAAATGAACTGGTGGTACATAGGTTCTCAATGGAGGCTTTAGGATGGATTCATCTTTCTTCTCCTTAGATTTCTTTTGAGTATGGTCATTGTTCGGATGCTGAGTGAAAGTCCAAACAGTCTAGAGGTCCAGATGTTTGGCAATAGGTAAACTCTCCTGAGAGGAGTAGCTGAGGACGGGTTCCCCATTGAGGGAACAGTAGGCGTCGGTTCGACCTTGGGTTTCACAGGAAATCCAAAAGTCAGAATCGGACAGTCCCGAGACTATCAACCTTACATATTGTATTCATATTATATGTTGTATATGCTAACTCTATGATGCAGAAGCTAAAGCCTGGAAACTGCTGATCCAGGTGCCTGGAAGGGATCCAGGCGCCTCAAGACGAACCAGGCACCTCAAGCCGAACTAGACACCTCAAAGGGATTGAGATGCCTCAATCATCTCGACGTACGACAGGTGAGGTGGCAGCCGTCGATTGATCGACACACGTCAGCATCCAGGTGCCTCAAAGGGATTGAGGCACCTTGGATGGGATAAGATTGACAAGGGTCACACTGTGATAAAAAATCGACATGTCAGCGTTCGAGGCACCTCAAAGGGATTGAGGCACCTGGATGAAGATAAGCTGCGATGAGTTCGGATCAGGATCAGATCCAGCCTGATAAAGGTGCCTCAATGGTAATAGAGGTGTCTGGATGGGTCAATAAAAGAAGATTCGACCAACAGCTTCAGAACACAATTCCACATGACTTTCATACTCACGCGCTACTGTGAAAAGCC
>JBBUKS010000073.1:1905345-1922011 GCA_038050645.1 Hedychium gardnerianum
TTGGAGAACTCACTCGTCGTCCTCACCGGCAAAGTACTGATCTCTGTAAATGCATGCTTTGTCTGTCAAGTAGCTACTTGTGACGCTTGTGAAAATTTTAGAGAGGTAGTGATGAACAGACTAGGGGTGAACTTTCACTTCTTTAATAAACCTCGTGCTTCATCTTCGTGGCTGTCACTAATACGTGTCGTTGAGGTGTTACTCAATTCAAAGTCTTAACACCTAGCAATTCTTAATATAATCAAGAGAATGGTTAATTTTCTTAATAATTTTGCACAAATGAGCAAAGGAAACCACACTCGGTGGAATGATACTGGACAAGAACATGTAAAATGATTCTTAATCAACAAAGTTCTCGATAAGATAATAAAAATATTTATTAATATAAAATGTTTTTTCCTTTCACAAGATAAACATTGATTTGTTTATTCTTTATCTACAATGTCTCTTATCTGCTGCAGGCCTGTTCAAAAATTACATCCCGCAACGCAAGAGGCAAATTAACAGGAGACAATGATCAGAATCCGAGATCGATCAACCTGCAAGAACAAACGCAGAAGTATTAATCAGTAAAAGCTGAAAAAAAAATACATCAATCGATCTAAAAGAAAGTGATGAATTAGTAAAGACAATCGCAAATCCTAGTGCAAAGAAGTGAATTCCGAGACCTTGAGAAAATCATGTGAACAGGAAATTGATATTAAAATGACTATTGTTGATCAAAGACAAAGGCTTCGAATAGAAGATCAATCGAGATTTACTCTATTTTTTCTAAGAATTGTGACATTACAATCATTCAATTTCTTCAAGTTTTCTTCCGATGACATATAAATATAGGGAGGTGTATAGTTCTCTTATCTTTCCTGGTTACAAATACATCAGGTTCCAAGAGAGTGACTTTTTTCCTTCTCTTTTTACCTGGAACTGTTCACTACTGCCAGTGTCCCAAAGGATGCACGAGATCGTTGCAGGGTTTTGTGGCTCCATGGCCAAGAAGGTGGTAGTGGCCATGGAGGCGAAGCTTCCTGGCTGCGGCTGATGATGCCGCGGGCTTCTCGTACCGAGCATAAAATCTAGTAGGCACAGAGTACTGACGATGGCAGCGATCGGGGGCGGTGATCAAAGGACAGGAGACGAATGGCAAAGGGATGGTCGGAGTTTTGGCCGAAGATTTGGAGTAGGGGAAGGATTGCGGGAGGAAGAGGAAGGCTCGGATCTTTAGAGGAGTCGTCCGTTCTCGGCCCGCGTACTCCTCCACGAGGTTGGCGAGGTCGTCGTCGGAGGTAACTGACACAAGGGCGTCCATGTCCTCCGTCGGAAGCTGGCACCGGAGGCTCACCGTCTTCCACCCGCACAACTGGCTCAGCTTCACCTGCAGCTCTGCAGAGCCCCGAAACAGAGCACACACACACCACATCCCAAATTATACACGATGCACAAATTTCCAACGCTCTTTTCCTTCTTTTGATCGATCCATCGAGCAGATCAAGGACGCAACAAAAGCAAACAGTGTTTGAAAGATAAATTAATACCAACCTGTGAAAGAGATGGATCTGGGTACGGAAAGGACGCGGGTGTGACCGCCGACGTAGCGGAGTCGGCCGTCGGGGCGACGAGGAAGGATCTTTCCGCCGTAGCTACAGAGAAACTTGATCGACGGCGTCGTCTTGGCGGAGATGTCATCGACGCAGCCAATGGAAGCAGAGGAGGACGAGGAGGAGACCGCCATGGCTGGTCGTTCGATTAGTAGGAGAGGCGATTGAACTTCGGGGAAGAGAAGAGGCGGCTGACCATTCGAGTCGATTTTGGAAGTAGGCTGAACCATGTATTTATATTGGATCGAGAGAAGGTTGTGGAAGAAATCTCAGTATTATTATTATTCATTAATATTTTGTAAAATAAAAAACGATTTCTTTGGTTAACTGATGTGCAAGTAGTAATTTGGCAACGGATGAGTGACGTGGCAATCATCTTTTGAGGACAGATTATCGTTCTCATTTTTTTAAAAATTGGATCATGGATTGTTCTCAACGTTTGATGAAATGTTATTTTAATAAATTTTAAAATAAAGGCATCCTTTTTATTTTTTATATAAATTAATAATAATATTACAAATATTATTTAATAAAATTATTTTCAATAACATTAATTTAAAAACTAAAAAAATATAAATTTTAATATTATAAATTTTAGTTAATTATTTTATTTTGATTTTTTCCTTTCAAAACTTTATTTTAGTTTTCAGATAATAATTTTTATTATTAGGCATGCAAACTCAGATCTAGCCTGACATTGCATAGGCCACTTTAATCCAGGCTCATACTAAGTGGAGTTTAGGGTTTACTAGACTTATAAGTAAAAATTATAATTGAAGTTTGAACTAATTCTTTAATAAATCAAATATGTAATACATCCACATTTTAATCAGTTAAAAACGTTTAACTTTTATTTATCTAAAAAATAATAATTAAACTAATAAAATGATAGAATATCACGTGGCACAATTTTTCCATGGATTAGTCTTCGTACACTTGCAAATGAGTTAATTCTATCCTACCGATGAGGGCACTGGCCTCACCCGACTCAAGGGGGTGGGGTGGGGCCCCTCCATCCCACTCCAGGGGGTGGGATGGAGCTCACCCCTTGAGTCCGAGGACAGTGTCCTCATCGGTAGGATCGAATTACTGCAAATGATAAAGTTAAAGGATGTGCAACAAGGAAGGTGATGACGACGCTGCAGTGTGGCCGTCTTATCCAGTCGAATTTCCAGATAAGTATGTCCGCTTAGTTAACAATTATCTACTAATGGCTGATGCTGGCATCAGATCCATGTAGCAGTCGCATCCGTGTGATTGTTCAAGATAATGAAGTGCGATAGATATGGTCAAAAAATTCTTTGGAGGAACAAAAGTCCTAAGCAACACTGATGCTCGGAGGAAACCAACGGGATGCAGCCAATTCAGTTGTTGAGCTCGAGGATCCCCAAGCAAGCAGTTCAGCTATGTTCCTGTAGAGTGTGAACATTTAGCTATTATTGCTAATAAGGGTAGCCATGCTGAAACAATGGGAAGCAGTAGGAAACACAAACAATGATGGAGAAGAGAATACAAGTGACAGACGAAAAAGTCACCTAAGAAATTTAGTAGTGCCACTTTTCCTTTGACTATGTGATTCACCACTTTTCTTCAGCGTCGCTGTCCTCGCTCCATCAAGAACGCATTTTGGATCCCATATGACTTCTCAGTTTCTGTAGAAAAGTTGCAATGCAAAGCAAAGCGGCAATATTAAGATTATCCAACTGTATTTAGGTAGATATACAATTTCCGAAATACTCTAAATGGTTGT
Organism: Hedychium gardnerianum; assembly: GCA_038050645.1. NCBI lineage: Eukaryota > Viridiplantae > Streptophyta > Magnoliopsida > Zingiberales > Zingiberaceae > Hedychium > Hedychium gardnerianum. The sequence goes on from JBBUKS010000073.1 coordinate 1,908,691, forward strand.
TTCTAAGGTTCTGAATTATCACAAAGGCTTGATACTAAAATATAAACACATCTTTTTCTCTCTGAGACTTTCTATTAGTACACCTTAACAAAGAGGCAGAAAATATGCAGCTCCATGATTTATAGGTACAAGGTTGATGATTTCAAACTGAAGGGACAAAGACAGAAGGGGGAAAAAAATTTAAAATAGCTCAACTTCTAATACAGCCAAAGAGACATTTGCTGGAATGTCTCTAGACATTGGATTAGTTTCTGGACTCGAGGACAGAAGCAAGCAAAATATGGTGCCACGCAAAGTTACTCTTACACAACACAAATAATCCTGAGACTGGAACTGGACTTGCTTGATCTGCTTAACTCCGGAAAGTACAAAGTGCCAAAGGAATATTCAAATTCATTTACGAATTTGTGACCGATGTTTGTTCAATAACAAGTAGAAACTACACAGGATATACTACAATTAAAATGTTATACTGAAAATTTGTAATAAATTGAACTATCTGGCATATACTAAGCATTGCTTTGCGAGCTCTTATGCTATCAACAAAATACTTTCCCAGTCTGAGATCCTCTTAAACATTATAAAAGTAGCAAAAAAATTCTGCTCAGTCTTTAAAGAAAAAGCAAGCCCTCTAAAGAAAAATTATGTATCAAATTGAAATTCAGAGAATGATAAGTAATCAATCCATATAAAACAAAGCTGTCAATGCCAAAATGAAGTTTTCCACAGGAATAACTACACATCAAATTCATTAATTACCAAAGGAAGTTGAAAAACTGAGCTTGCAAAGATGAGTTCCATGTAGCAAGTAGTCAAGTAGATAAGGATGGATAATATTAACCTCAGGATAAGAAACATGAATGGAAATTAAATGAAACTTGCTAGCATAAATCAAAATGAACCATTCTGTAACTCATCACCATATGACAAATAGTTTATAATTGTGCTCCTTTCCACTCAGCCAATTGTACCCGAAATCAAAACTAGATGGCACAGGCAATAATTACATGTTTTACTACTTCCACAGAGCTGCCCATGCAGCGCTACCCACGGCGCAGGTAAGGATTAATTAAAAAGTTTTTAAAAACTAAAAATTCAATGAAATTACCAAGAAATGAATTAGAAACAACTAGAAAATTGATGAAAGCACTTAAACTTTGGTCAAATTGAGAGTGGAGATGGATAAAATAGGTTGAAATTTAACACAATTTCCACTTGAATTCATACATGTAAATGCATACGAGAGGGTGAGAGGGTGAGACGAACTCAAGGATTTAGCAAACTTTTTGCATCTCCACTTGAATTATAGTAAATGCATACGAGAGGGTGAGAGGGTCTTTTTTAGCCACTTGAATTTCAATTACAACTTCTTGACCTCACCATCACTCGATATTGTCATGAGATCAATAGATCAACTTTGTTATTGCTTGTAAACAGCTACTAGCTAAACCAAACACGTCATCTATCTCTTTTAGATTTGGCTGTGAGAAATCCACAATGCCATTGTGATTTAAACCCCAAATACGCCATAGAATATGAAGAATTAAATAATAAACTAATTTTATAGAAAATAATAATAATACAAAATTTGATACTAACATTTATTATAATACTGTTTGATTTAATATTTATTACAGTAGATTTTTGTTATTTATTGCTTTCATATTATAGATATTACTTATTAATTTATCAAAAATCCAGTAGATATAGTTTTCCATTTCCTAACAATTGTAAAATATAATTTTGTTATATTACAATAATAATTTCATACCATTAACTTGAGAATGTTAATAATATGACATTACTAATATTGTGACAATATACTGTGTATTACTAATCTAATATTTATTATTTATAATATATGATGCTAATTATATGATATTTGATAAGACACAATATACCTCTTTAAATATGATTTAACACAATATGTCATCACACGTATGAATTCGTTTTAGTTTTTTTTAATTTTTTTTTAAATGATTCTGATTCGTCAATCCTACTAATCCAATACAACTAATATTTATGTTTTCTAACCATTTGATCTCGACACCAATACCAATTTTGACAATACATGTGCTTACACAAGTTTTTGTGTTGTGCATGTAAGTTAAATCTAATTACTAAGACAGTTGATGCAGTCTGCCCATTGGGAAATTTAGGTACACTTGATCTGGTACTAGCTAGCTACACCAACCTACTCAAGTCAAATCTGGGTACTTGGTTGGTATACATTTAGTTATATAGGTGAGTACAGGAAGTTATTTTCAATTTGGATAGATATTTAGTGGGTTGGATCCAAGTTCAGATATTAATAAAAATTTCAGGTATTTGATCCATTGTCATCCCTACTCGAGAAGTTTTATTGCACGTTTTGAGTAGTTTCTAAATAACTTTAATTCATTCAACTATGAAGTTGTTATATTCTTGTTTTTGGACGTAAACATACCAAATAGAAGAGGACCAAGAGGGTGAGTTCAGTCTAAACACAAGTGGACACAGTTTGGAGTGTTTGTCATGGCTTGGCACCAAGATTGTACCGCTTAGGATTGATAACAAAAACTGTTACTGATGCCAAAATATTAAACATCAACACAGCAGAAGATAATTCTCCCAAGAATGCCCTAGCTCATGACTCACACACAACAAAATGTTACAATGATAAAACACTGAAGTATTCCATCAAAAATATAAACAACAAAGTAGACTAAAATATGAAAATATATATACAAAAAAAACATACCTGACATTTTCTTCAACCATTTACCTCCGTGTTACTTTTGATTTTATCTTAGATCCAAGACCAAAAAACTTCCAGCTAGAGATCACCAAGGCTGCAGTAGCCTTCTTTAGGTGTTCCTTAAGTAACTCCTCATAAACTATAAAGTCTGCCTCTTTGAGGAACTTTCTATCTCTCATTGCTGTTAATACTTTTCTTGCCTCTTCCGAACTAGCATATTTACAGAAACCATAAATGACAGAACAGTAAATAATATCTTCTAATTGGCAGCTTTGATCAATTATCTCGTGCAAAAAATTTATCACTTTCTCTGGACTCTTCGTTCTGCAAGTGTTTATAACAGTCAATGAATACTTGAACTCCATAGGACCACTAGTTACATTTCCTAAACAATCTTTGACAAAGGTGATAGCTGTATTGATCTCTCCAATTTTGCATAGCCCTTTCACGAGCGAACAGTAAGCCTCAACACTAGGTGTCCAAGAATTTTCCTTCATTAGGTTGTAACAAGAGCATGCCTCTCTAATATGTCCTTCCTCTATGAAACATGAGATTATTAGAGAATAAGTATTGGAATCTGGTTGAAAAACTTTAGAATGCCTTATTTCATCAAACAGGGCCAATGCATGTTTCACATCTTTGATACTTTGAAGACGTTCGATAAGAATATTATAAATGACAATACTGCAGTGCCCTCTTGCTTTCAATTCTTCAAACACCTCCAGTGCTTTCATTTCTCTATCTGCATTAGTTACGAAGGATGAAAAGAAGTTCGCGATATGATTCAAAATAGACAATTTTAATGCTGCTAACTGATCAACCAATTGAAAAAAGTTGGCCTTGTCGCTTGAATCAGCATAAACAGATAGCATAGGGATCACAGTTTCAGAGCTAGGAATGATCCCCTCTTGGATGAGAACTTGAAAAAGCTTATGAGCCTTATCAACTCTACCAACAGTACATAAGCCTCTTATCAAGGAATTGTAAATACAGAGATCTCCACAGTACCCATCATTGATCATCTCATTCAACAGCTTGCAACCATCACCAACTCTCCCCTCAGCTACAAACCCCTCCACCAATGACTCATACACAGCACGGTCAATCACAATCCCCTTTCTCTTTATCTCCAAAAACAGTTCATAGCCTTTCTCAACCCTCCCTGCCTTGGACAAACCTGAAACCATCGTTGAATATGCCATTGCATCAGCCTTGACTCCATCTTTCACCATTTCCTCCCACACCCTCAAGCAACCATCCATGTTCCTCTCTGAAACTAGGGCCTTTAGCATTGCAGTGTATGCAAAAACATCCGGCTTGCACAGTTCTGTTCTCATTCGTTCCAGCAGTTGAAAAAGGTCATCCATCCTTCCAGCACGACAAAGTCCCTTAGCAAGGATTGTGAAAGTGATGGCTTCCTCCTGACAGCCATCGACCTTGAGGTCATCGTACACAGAAAGAGCAAGATCAAGATGTCCAGTTGCAACTAAAGCATCCAAGATGCGGTTGTATAGGTGGATACGAGGCTTGACACCAAATTTGCCCCGCATTTTCCGGAATATGTGGAAGATCCGAAGGCCACGACCAGCATCGGCGTGCATTCGTATGAGGATCTCGAGTTGCTTCTCAGATGGTTGTTTCCCCTGGGCGTGCATCAGGTCCGGGAGTTGGTCAGCCGCTGCAGGACGTGCGGCGGCATTAAGGGCATAGGCGAGGGCATTATATGAAGCAAAGGAGTGACGGAAACCCTTCTGCTTGCCAGCCCAATGAAAGAATTGGGTGGAGAGGGAGGGATCGATAAGGGGGCGAGAACGGAGGACTTCGGCGACGAGGTCAGGAGGGAAACGACGAAGCTTTCGCAAATCGGACAAGACTTCGGGGCACCAGCGACGGTGGCGACGGAAGGAGTCGAGAACGAAACGAGCGAGAGGCGAGAGCCGACGGTCGATCGCAGGCACAGAAGGAGAGGGCGGCATCGGTTGGGTAGGGCAATCGAAGTCCCATTCGCGGAAGTCGGTGGTGGGGAGGACGGCAGTGTCGATGGGGGCGGGAGCGACAACCTTTCGATTCGAGAAGAGGCCGCCGCGGACAACTGGGCGATTCTGTGAAGGCTTGCGGTGGCCATAGAAGAAGTACTTCCGGCTGCCAGGGGCGGCGGCCATGGTTAATAACCTCCCGCTCGGCAGAGGAAGGCAACGGAGAAGCGTAACCCTTCTCCGGTCGATGATTACTGGATCGAAGGAATTCGAGTCCGAATAATGTGTTTTAATTGGAGGGATGAAACTAAAATTAATTTTATATTATTTAATTTATTTCATCTTATTTTGTTTAAATTTGCTTGATATTCAATTTAAAACATTCGGTAATCCACCCTTTTTCATGCCAATCTTTTATTTTATTTTTTTATAATTCATGTGAGAAAAATCTCTCACAATATATTGGAGGGCTAACACGACACCCTGTCCCAGACCACTTATATCCAATTAAATATTATCTAGATCACTTTGCCTAATTAATTCTATGGATAGATGATTTATTTTTGATAGCCCAATTATATTAGTCAATTGACTTTGGTTGACATTTTTTTAATTTTGAAATATTATATCTTTGATATGTCATATATCAAATATTGCAAACAAACTCCAAAGCTTTATTGCCCCGGACCAAGAAAATTCAGACAAGCCTCAAGGCAAATTGCATCGATGAGATGCTTTGAAGATTATTTGGATATACCACAGTAAATTCTTTTCGATTTATCTTAATCACAAAATTTCTGTGAAATCAGATCATTCATCCCCAGAATTAATGGTTCGAAGAACCGAATATCAAGATTATTATATGTCATAATCTCACAAACTATATCCCAAATGGTTAGGTACTCAGATCGAAAAAATAAACAGGAATAAATTCATACATCACAATATAATCATAAAACAATATTAAGTTACACAGGCAAGGCAACTCTGTTAAACAACACATTCCAGGATCACAATCCTCCAGCAGTATTTGTGTTGTTGAATCTTTGCTTAGAGGATGCTACTAATTCAGTTGTCAATCTCATCCTACTTGCCAGCAAGTGGAAAGCAACAATGTTGACGACACAATGTGCAGGATGACCATTTGTTGAGCTACAACAGTTGCAACTGGAGTAATAAAGTTGACGCAAAGAGCAGTGAGTCCCAACCAGAGTAGCATCGCATCTATGGTGACAAAAAACGAAACGTTCACCCCCAACACCCCACTAGAATAGCATCACATCTAGGCACAATGGGAAGTGGAGCAACGATGGATAGAAGAATGCAGAAGATGAAAAATTATCCTTTTAGAAGAAATCTAGCATCCAAATCCAACTTTGTAGCAGTTGTACAATGACATTGTCTGAGACAAGGATGAACAACCACACGATGAATGAACAAGGTAGCAAAATTGATTTAAAATGGCTGTTATCAGTTTCTTCATGCTGAAAAAGACAATACTTTCCAACACAAAACCGTGCATGAAGTTTCCTGTTACACCATGATCCTGCAATATTAAGCTTGCTTGAACTGAATCACTACAATATTGCAGTTATCTTTCATAAGCATCGAAAAGCAAATTAAACAACAAACAACCCCATGTACATCATTAACCATATGAATTTGAATTTGAATTCGAAGAGGGCCGCCCTTAGGTTGATACCAAACGAGGAGCAAGATACATCAGGAATGAACCAACTAGGCTTCCACAACGATTACTATCTAGAGCACAAACATTACATCAAATTGTAGATAGAATTGATAGGAAGAATTCAAGCCGGCATTTGCTATTTATTTCAAATTTTCTAATTGACACTAAATACAGGTTGCATCATCACTTCAAAAGTAGTTTCACCTGTACGACGAACCTGGGGCATGGAGTACGGTTTGAAATGATTAACTAAAAAAGCCTCAAGAGGAAATCAAGTAAACCTTAAATCAAACGAATAGTTCTGGAAATGAGTCTTAACCTCAAAGTTGAAAGAAAAAACAAATGATACCTGTGATTGTTCCCTTCATTTAACTTAGTCGCTGCTTACTAGCTGCAGATTCTCTATCAGTCTGGTAAATAGGAATTAATGCATGGAATATGAGTGAAAAATTAACAATGGAAATTACACATAATCCACAAGAGTCCCAGATACGCAGATGAGAAGTGGGAAATGCAAAATCACAAAGGAAATATTAATTTAGGAAGGAACATTGTAATTGGTAGTCTATGAAAATCGACATGCTAGAATTTTGTCCCTATATATATATATATATATATATCTTAAAGTTAACGCAACATTAACATTTTTTGTTTTGGTTCAATACTAATGGAATGAGCAACCTAATTGGAATTATTTTGGTGAAACTGACTCTAAAAATAAACTTGGAAGCTAAATTGAGGTTCCCAAATTTTTAGGAAGAAAAAGGTCATATTTCAGAGCTCACCAACATCAAACTTTCAGTTTAACGAATAAATAAACAAGCAATAGGTTGAATGACTCATCATGACATAGATTGACAAATGATTAATAGAAGAGACCTATCAATGCCAAAATGAAAACTTCCAAAGGAATAACCAAAAGGAACAAGATATTTGAATGACTGATCATGTTGCATATTAATGGATAACAAATAAAAAGAGCATATTAAAAGAGATAAATAGTACAAACTTCTTTGCTACAACCATATCAACACCAATGCTTCAAGTAGCAAGATAAGTTCAGAAGCTCAGCAGTTCAGTGCAACAAGTAAACAATCTATTCACAGGAATGCATGCTATTAACCTCAAGATTGATAACAGAAATAGAAGATAAAACAAATTCTCAACTCTCAAGCAATCAAACACAATCATAAATTGAAATGATTCATCTGGCAACTCATCAGAGATCACCATACCACAACAGGTTTTATTGAACCATAGTAGGAATTGGAAGCAATAGAGTGATGATATCATATATCATGAGCTTGGTAAAATGTAACTCCTAGAGGAGTTGAGTGTTAGATCAAAATTCATGCGTTGGCCAAAAGCATCTCATACAGAAAGTTTCAGTGGATATAATTTAATAGCATGAAAACCCAGGCAGCTTTCACTTAAGGACTGATGGCAAAGAAAAACTTGAAAGAGATCCAGGATGTAATGAGTTTTGTTTAGCTCCATTTGCATGCTTTTGTCTCTGCATTACCACCATGCAGGAAGCTAAGAACTTAGCCCATTCACATTTCTTATTAGAAATCAAAAGCCACCTCCACAATCCTATCCAGTAGTTCAGTAGTCCAGTAGCCATCATCAAATGGAGAAGTAAAACAAGACATGTAATGATGAGGCCGATAAATTTCTACAGAAGTTTGAAGAAAATACATGAATAAATTAGTTTTCAAGAGGAAAAAAAAAATCCACAAATCAAATTTAGGAAACATTCCTCAATTTCCTTTCTACAATAACTGGTATAATATTATATATCAATGAGGTAAGTAGAGTCGAACCTCCAGTGCTACTAAATTTTCCTGACCTCCCTCAACTAATAAATAGCGATGGAACCAGGAAAACTTGTAGAAATACAATCAGCTTCACTAACATTATATCACATCACAATAAAATTCCATTGCTTGCAATTCATCCCGGAGGCATCATCCAACAGTTTTAGATACTCATCAATTTTCTCAACAAGACCCTGTAGCATATGCAAGCAATCAGAAGTACCAAAAAGGAAAACTCACTCACTTTCTCGCCTGCAATTGCCAGGCAAGAGGTACCGATACTGGTCAACATGCTGAAGTAGATAAGAAGGAAGACCGACAGCAGAATATGAACTCCGTATTGGACCCAACTTAGCAATAATTTGTTGAAAAGTGTATTCCTCTGGAAGCATGTCGAACAGGTCTGCTCCTCGACATATCACATCTTGAATTCTGCTAGGATTCAAGTAGTAGGCAAATCTCACACGGTCGACATGGCTATATGCCTTCATCTTAAATATGAATTGACTTATATGACGGAAACAGAAGCTACAATGCCAACCAGAATCAGCAAACAGATCATCAGTCTGACGGAAATGGGCATATCTGGTCTTCCCTAAACGGTACCTGTGAATGGAAGCCCTCCAGCTCTTGTCATCAAGGTAAAACTCAAAAGAGTAGAGATAATTACGGAGCTGCAGATGAAGTTTCTCAGGAATCTCATCACACCACCTCAGGAGGTCAATTGTATGGCCGCTTGGTATCTCATCGACATCAGACATGATCAACAAGTCATCATCCTCGATACCTGCTATCCTTAGAAGCTGATCCAGGGCCACTCGCTGGTACGACTCCTCAACAAAGGGATTTTCTCCCTTCACGAACCTTCCCCCAATATTACCATAGGTTAGCCGTGACTCAGCAAACTTAAATCGTTGCCGATTGTTGGCAAAAGAGAGGGGCTTTATCAGACCAGTGAAAGTCGAATTGGATTCAAGGAGGACAAACTCTGAGACGTACGGACTGAGCTCTTGCCACCGGATCTCGAGCATATCGAGTTCGTTGCTGAACAAGACAGCATCATAAACACGGCGAGGGGTGTCCCGAACGCCCCACCCATGAATCTGGCAGAGACGCTCCATTGAGACGTTGGGATGATAGTAGTGGGGGATTGTGCGGAAGGGTTTGGGAGGGGACTCCCAGATGGGTCGGAGGAAGTAGCTGATCTTTTGCCCGTGCAAGTAGATGATAACAACGAGAATAGGAACTCCGATGAGGAGGAGAAGCAATGCCTTGAAATCGAATCCTCGGAGAGCGCACCGGAGTCGCGACATGCTAAGACCTGCCTTCGACATCTGCGTCAAAAAAAAAATAAAAAATCAAGCGATGAAAAAGGAAAGCAGACTCGTACGAGATTATTGGCTTAACTTTGCGGTCCAATCTCTAAAGTTGAGACCTTTCCTTTTTCAAAATCAGCAATAATTTGAAACAAAGCAAACCAACGAGGCCAACATTATCTAGGTCATGGATGTAGAACCTGAAGAACAAACTAAAATCACGCAGAAAAAAAAACCGAAATAACCGATTCCAAACCCTAAAAAAGGTCGAAGAAAATAAGAATTACATCTGGGAAAAAGGGAAGCGAATCAAGAATCACCTCGCCGCAGACATCCTCGCAGATATCATCCGTCTTCTTCGAACAATAGTGTCCGGATTCCGGCATGATGGAAGGAAATGCAAAAAACAAAAAAAGAAAGAAAGAAAGAAACAAAACAAAATCAACAACAAAAATTTCCCCTCCAAAAGGCACACTTTTTTCCGCCCCCAAAAGTCACGAAGCTCCGCGGATCTTTCCGGCGACTCCTCCAGGCGCGGATCAGATCATAGCCGGTCGCCGTCTCGCGCGCGGCGATGCCCGGCCGCTCTCCCCTCCGGCCCTCAAAGAATGTCCTCGCTATCTTCCTCGCCTTCTCGACGAATGGCGTGGTTTAATCGCAGCGCGAGCGCCTACAAAATAGCCGCGGCAGGAGGAATCGGAGAAGCGAACAACGGAGAAACGGGTTGGGAAATTTATTCAACGGTGTTTCTCCTCCTCTTCTCTCGGCCTCCCTCGTCTTCTCTTCTCTGCGTTTGCAGTTTTGCTTGGCTGTTGTGCTCTGGCTTCGTTGATGCGATGACAGATAATCGTGCCTATTTTCGCCATCCCCCTTGATATTTATAGATATTACATAAATCAAAGTATCTTCCGCTACCAAACTAAAACCTTCCAATTAATCAATTTGAAATACAATAAATAAATAAATAAAATGGTTCTCAATTAATCATTTTAAGACGTAGAAAATAGATAAATCATCAAAATCATGATTATTGAACGGTTTCTATTCAGTAGTCACTTGACTTTAAACGCCATTGTCAACGTTTCAGAGCTTTGAGATTAGAATTTGGGGACTGAGTTTAGAGGGAAAATATAATAAATTAGACAATTCAAATGGGGCATCATTGACTCCGAAATTTTCAATTTGTCACTGAAAGTTTGCTAATATTCTTGTTTCACCCTTTATGTTAGGTATATCATATTTTAACCTTAATCTCTGCACGATTGTGGCTTGGTTTACTAGTGATTTATATATATATATATAATTTAAATATTTAATTTTTATAATTATAAATAATTAATTTTATTTTATTAAAAAAATTATTAATTATTAAAATAAATCGAGAAATCTAATAGATCATCAATATTATAAATATTTAGAACTCTTTTTAGTATAATTTTTTATGAATAAAATTTAAATTCTTATTACACAAAGAGTTCATCCTACCGTTCTCCATCATAATAATATAGCCTGGAAAAAAAATAATAGTGAAAATTTACCTATTTTTTGAACAATTAATAATAAACCCTTAATTATTTTTAATAATTTAAATATTCAAACTTTGCCTAATTAATCTTGAGGGTACGTGATCTTCCTCTAATTCATTTATCGAGTAAAATTAATCAAGTGTCTAATCCTAATCCTCTTATTACCACTTTGAGTCCTTCAATATATATATTTTTTATATAATTTAGATATTCAAATTTTATTTGATTAATTTTAGAGGTAGATGATCTTTTTCTTGATTTATTTATTAGATAAATTCGGAATATAATTTATATACACTTAGAAGTTCACTTCTAAAATATTCATCCCTATTAAAAAATATTTATCCCTAATAAAATTCAAATTCTGATCTTATTTATTACTCTAAATGTTTTATCACTACATCATATTTATAGAGGAATAATCATATTTATTTATTTTATTAAAAGAAAATTAATAAGCAAAAGATTCTAAAAACATATCCCATGTATCTTCCACGAGGGAAGAAAAATGCTCCTATAAATATAGATAAATTGATACTCGAATGATAAATTTTTATTATCTAAGAAAAAAATGACTCACGAAGAAATGAACTACAAGTTAGACATGACGATGACATTCTTGGCTGGCAAACGGTCTATTTCTTAAGAGATTTGCAATCAAAAGTTGTCCTCGTCGAAGAACTAAACGGAGAAATTCATGGCAACCAATTCATATCAAGCACAAAAAGTAAACGGGGAAACTTATTCCAACCCACCGGCACGCCACACCACACCATGCCAAAGTGTCCATTCTAAAAACTAAAAAATTAGTTAGTATCAAATATTTAATTTTGATGGATTAATTTAAAAATAATTAATCCGGTCTTTTAAATTTTTCATGGATCATTTAAATAAATTAAAAAAATATTAATAATAAATAATTTAGTTAATTATTTATTAAAAAATATTTTTTTATTAATTTATCAAAATTAAATTTAATCTTTAAATATTTAAAAAAGTAAAAAAAAAAATCCTTATCAAAAGAACATAATACCATCACATCAATACTCCTCACGATTTGTCTCACGCCATTATGGAGTTCTATAGAAACTCAAATGTAGCCCCTACCACACTATTGCCTGATGGCGTCCTTTCCAAATCTTGTATGGACGCACAGATACTTGGGCCATTATTATTCACTCGTTGACTTCCGAGTCAATGCTCGGAACCCTATCTATGCATTGATTATCAAGTCAAGTTGCGGAGGGTCAATTTAATGAAATCTTTATAATTTATTTTCTTCGTATTAATTCTAAAACGAATTAATAAAAACATTAAAAATAAATATTTCATTTTTTACCACCAAAAAAATCAATTCAATCCCCTCCTAAATCCCAAAATCACAAAAACAGATAGGTCAAAGAGCTAGAGGGGCCATTTGTTCACCCACTAAACCCCAAAACCACACACACACACAAAAAAACACAGATAAAGCATCCTCATAAATTAATTAATTAAATAAATAAATAGAATATTTAAGATAGAACTGAGTTAGAAGTAGAGTAATTGGATTGGTTCCAATTTAAGTGAATGTGAATTAATCATATATATATTTATGTATTAAATAGGGTTTGAATTTTCTGACATTATCGTCGATAAAGTACGTGCGCAGATGGAAATGCGTACCCAACTCAGTGAGTGCCCAACAAATGAGGTCAATGTCATCTCAACTTGTCGTTTTTTTTGTTATTGATGTCGAATATTTAATTTACATCAATTAATTTTAATAATCAATTTAATTTTATAATTTCTTTTATTAATAATCAAAATAAATTAAAAAATAGAACGATTTATTAATCTAACATTCTTAAATTAATCATATATTTAATGAAATTTATTTATTAATTTATCAAAACTAAAATTCAATCTTATATGTAATTTTTTTAAAAAAAAAGCGTTCTCTCACTGTATCATTACTATCTCATGATTTTTGCCTTTTTCAACTTTATACAAAGGAAACTTAACTTGTAAAATGATTTATGGATCAAGTTGTTATAAGTTGATTTGCTAATCAAATTGGAATATAATTTAATATGGTCACTTCAAAATTCAATTATATCTTAATTTTCATTATAAAAACATCTGTATTTTTGGATTATTGTTATAATATCTTGAATAAAGATATTTTTGAGATAAAAAATAATAATATCTTTCTAATATTTTTAAAAATGAAATGTCATTTTAATTATAATAAAAATAAAGGACGCCTTTTCATTTTTT
>JBBUKS010000073.1:1947847-1965955 GCA_038050645.1 Hedychium gardnerianum
TATGAAGCTTCGCCATCGCTACTTGCTTTGCAGCGTTTTGTTTAATAGCTTCTTGAGAAACAGGCGAGAACGACTCTTCTTGCGTATGTACTAGTCACTGTTCGAGTTGATTAAATTAGTCCTCGTAATTTATCTCTTCCGTATTGGTCTTGAAACGGACTGACGGGGGCGCTGGGATGAGCGTTTCGCATTTTTACCACAATGAGAACGACTCTCCCTGTCATAGTTATTTGTGGCGCTTAATTTGTATGAAGCTCCGATCCTGTGATTTTTTAGTCATATAATAATAATTTTATTTCTTACCAAAACTTAGAATATGAATTGATGATTAATAATACATAAAATATTATCATAATAAAATTTTAGAATTAAATCATGACTAATAATTAGATTTTTATCTTTTCTCATGTACTGATCATTATTCGAGCTAACTAGACTAGCTCCCGTGATTTATTTTCTCCGTATTTATATTGATCATGAGATGGACTAACGAGAGTATTGGGAATGAGCATTTCGCCTTTTACCACCGTGAGTGATTATAAGATAAACGCATGATCTTTTATCACCATTAGTGATTACAAAATCAAAGTATGAGTTTTTGTCATCGTGAGTAATTATAAGATGCTCTCAAACAATGATGCAATGATCAAGTCTTTTAATAAATAATTAAAAAAATTAAAATTCAAATCTTAAATTAATGGATTTATGAGTGATTACAAGACATAAATCTTAATACTTTGAGCAAAACTTAATTAAAGAATTATTTAAGTAACAAAAAAGGAAAACACAAATAAAATAAAGAAAAATAATTTAAGCATTAATGCTAAACGTAATTCCTTTAATTTGATTCAAAATCCTCAAGCCTTATTCAATAAAGTAGTACAAAAGCGTATGATAAAGATAAAAATAGTAAAGTGAGAAGGACGACGGGTATAAAATACAACTTACTCAAAGAAAAATAAAACTAAAGACAATTGGAGCAGTGAAAATATAGTAGAAAAACATATAATTATTTCACAATAATTCAATAGAAAAATCCTAGCATTCATGGATTGTAAATACTGACAAAAAATACAAAATTAGTTTATAAGATTAAATCTATAAAATAGATAATTATTTACAAGACCTAGTCAAATAGTAATATTTATTAATTTTTTACCATAAATATTTCTACAATTTATTTTTACCAAGATCGATGCTTATATAATTCTCTCCTTTAATCTTTACAAGATATTATAGTAATAAACATGTAATGCGCTTAGAGGCAATCGGTCTCATTTCATCAAAAAATTTCATTAGTTTTTAAGGATAAATCATAAAAACATAATAGTAAGTCATCGGCAATTGACCCTCGCGGTCTTTGCCATCCTGTAAGATCGTCTAATATCGAATCAATACTTTGCTTGTGAAAACAAACTCGGATGTTTTTTTGCCTATGGGTACTTCGGCCCACGACCGTTCAAATCAATTTTTTTATTAAATTCAGCGTTAAATATATCTCATCTGATAATCGAACTATGATATTCTAAAAATTCTCGTTACATTTTAAATGTTTCTCTTATTATAATAAAAGATGATTATATTCATTCTAGATGTCCTCATAATTTGTTATAGGATTATGTGAAAGAAGATAAATTATGAGATTACTTTATAGTCGAATATCAAATGACTAAGCGACGAAAAAAAAAATCTCCAAAAATATATGCCTATTAAAAATTAAATTTTATTTTATTAAAAATCAATAGATGTCTTGGATATCATGTCATCATAATGATTGGGCATATTGTTCTGAATTAAGTTTACCCGTCTCCACGGGATGGACTAGTGGCTAGTGCATGAGATGTTGCCACAATGAGGTCTGAGGTTCAAATCCTGGCTAGTAGCTAGGTTTCTGCCCTCTCTCATGCACTGGTCACTGTTCGGGCTAGCTAGACTAGTCCCCGTGATGATTTACCTCCTCCGTGTTGGTCCTGGGACGAATTGACGGAGGTGCTGGGGGCGAGCGTTTCGCCTTTTGCCACAATGAATTAAGTTTACCATACGATTTAGTTTCGATCATCATCAGTAATATTTAAGGCAAACTAAAGATACTTTGAACCTTGCACTATGAAAAAAGGAGAGAAACGTGAAATTGGTTTACTAGATCAAGTCTATAGAATAGACAAGAGCTAGGATAAGATAGGTCGAGAAAATTGATCTACAATTCTAAAATCCTCTACGGGATTAAGAAATACATTATCTTCTCCTTACCATATTCCACACGGTACCAAGGAAGGATAACGCACCCACATTCATTGAACTGACAAACCGAAGTCAACTAGCAAAGCCAGTTGACTTGTTCCCTCTCCCCGCTGCTGGATAAAATAGCGCAAAATCTATGTCATTCACTGATCTGTGCGGGCCACCCACAGTAACTCATACTGGTTGACTTTTTTCTTCCAGTTGTTCTTGATGATCTACCTAATCAATCCCCACACCTCTTCTAATTCTTGACGGCATTGTTCAGGAGTCTGTCCCTACTCAGCAGAAGGCGATCAAAGTTCACAGAGAAAACGCAGAGGTGCAACTAAATTACTTGGACAAATCAGCACTGCATTTCGACAATAATCCCAGTGCATGTGAACTACAGATCTTGCTTTTATGGCCTCGAAAACTGCTTTCGACTTCTCGAAGTGCATCATTAAAAAAATAAGAGACTTCCAGTGTTCTCAAAGAGTTGGAATCAGATGAGTGGGTGCTTGTGAAGGGACGAAACAAACAGCTAGACTTCTGATCTTGCCTCCTCTCACATAATCAAGATGAGAATTGCCCGGTAAGTTTGGCATCCTTTTGTCTGCACCTTGTAGACAAAAGACAGGGAGCTGCAATTTCAAAATGTGGAATGCAGTGGGAAACAAATATTAAACTCCCAGGAATTCTTACCACAACAGATATATATATATATATATGCACAAGAAGCATAGTCTCCAGTTCTTGTTCTATTTTGTCATGCAGAAAGGAAATTTCTGTACTGGATTATCATATTCCCAGATTTTCCTAAAGCAAGTGGAATTCATTGATTCAAGAAAGGAAATATTATAACATTCTGATAAATGAATCACTCGTAATACACATGACACAAAGTAGAAAAACAATGAACAGGCTATGAAATATATAGAACAAAGGAGGAACATGGCAATGGTATCAGCATAGTGAATCAATGAAGGTGGCGAACTAATTTTGTACTGTATCTATGACAACAACTCGATCATTTAACACTGAGATTGACCAAGGTCCAGCACGATGAACAGGAAATGAACTATCAGATGCATCCAATGAATTGTAGGTTACTGAAAACCATCAATTCCACCAAAGTTGAAGGAGTCGATGTTCATAGAGAAAAAGTCATAATCATCTTCAGTACTTCCGAAGTCTGAAACATTAGTAACTCCAATTGCATTGTTAGAGAAGAGATCATTTGCATCCTCCATTTTGGTAGTTACTTCGTGGCCTTGCCCTTGATCTGAGGTTCCCTGACCTTTAATTTCATCCATGGGCAGTGCTGGTGTGTGACCCTGGAATAGTGCAATGTGCCCAAACAACTTGTCTTTCCTCGAGAATGTAGTACCACAAGAACAAAGCCATTTGTCGCTACCACAGTGTTTCTCATGAGTTTTCAAATCTGCCATCACTGAAAACTTTTTGTTGTTGCACTTCCTGCAGATGTGACTCTTGTCGCAATGGCTTCTCTTGTAGTGGTTCTTCACACATAAAATTGTCTTAAGAGGCTGGAAATTCTTGTGCTCGCGGTTTCTCTTGCAACCAACAAAAGGACATGAATATCTCTTTACAAGCACCGGTTCAGAGCTTGCGTCTTTCTGTGGTTTGGCGAGGGCAGATGGACTCTTGTACTCATCTCCATGGCCTCTCATATGCATCCTTAGGTTAGCATCTCTTTTGAACCCTTTCCCGCAGATTGTGCAGAAGTGTGTGTGTGGTGCTAATATCTCCTCCTTTTCGAGTTGCAAAACCTCATATGATCCAGGAGGAAGGTTTTCTCCACTTACACCATCTCCATTATCCTTCACATCATTGTCATCCGCGGGCATTGATTTGATTCCCTCATCGTCCCAATCACCCAGACCTTTGATAAGCTCTTCATATTGAGAAAGCTCAGTTCCCTCTGAAACAAGGTCAAGCTTTTGTTGCGAAGTGCCAACAAGTCCCAAGTCAGAGGCAGAATCTGGAATACTGCCGATTTGTCCAACAGAGCTGACACCATTTGCAAGAACATTTTTCATTGAGGGCAGCAGGGTTCCTGCTGTAGAGATCAACTGAATTATGATGGAAGTTAGATCCGTGTTTATGAGCTGCTGCTGTGCAGCAAATTCATGCGATTGGGTTGAGATGCTGCCTTCGTTTTTAAGGGTGGAACGAGCTATGTCCTGAATTTGATGGATCTTCTGCTCTAGAAAATCCAGGTTGGTAAGCATAGCTCTCGGATCCAAATTCAATTTGAATTGTGGAGTCTGATAAGACTGATCGGATGAGTTGTGATCTAAGTTTGATGAGAATTTGATCAAGGATTGTTCACTTCTAGCATCAAAACATACATCTATGGAGTTGGACTCATTGACTTGGTGGTTCTGATTAAGATTTCTTGATTGATCTCCCACCGAAGAGGAAGCTTCAAAAATTGGCATCTGTTTAGAATCCATAAAGCCGTCTTACAACGTTCTGCCATTTTGAAAACCAAGAGTAAGCTGATGCTATGCATGAGACGAGGAAAAGAAAAAAATGAAGCTGTGATTACATATTAGCAATAGAAATCATGTTTAGGAAGGAGGTCACTGAGCGAATGATAAAGCTACCAAAGTTTCAAGAAACGCAAAGTCAATGGGGACGAAGGTCTAATTGTTCAAGCAGGCCATATCCATCATCATTCAATATAGCAGTTTTAAGCCAGCAACAGAAGAAGAAGAAGAAGAAGAAGAAGAAGAAAAAAAGACTCCTATGAAAACCAAAAGCAAAACGCTCTACTCCGATCTAACTTGTACTAAAAGATAAGCTTCACACAGAAACCAAACAAACAATTCCTTCATCAAGATTGCAGGCCAAGAACATGAAATCACACCTACCTCACTTCCCTCTTATGAACAATCTAAATGATAAAGCCAAACATCACACGAACAAACAAAACGATAATTAACCAGAACAAAAACACGCAGATTTTGTCAAAAAGCTTCAACCTTTCCTCGTGGATTCTAAAAGATCCAATCTCAACCACTTTCTCCTACCTACTGCCACGAAAGAATCAAAAAGAGAAAAGTGGACTCACATAAGCAGATCCCTACGAGCAGAAGCAACAAAATGGAGAAGAGACTCCTCGCCTCCGCGGCAGCAGCTACCAACCGATAGCTCCTCCGATTGCAAGATCCAAGTCAACGCACCGGCCCTCCTCTTAGCATCCGCATTCAGCTCGCCCGCTGCCCCTCTCAGCGTCGACGAACCCACGTACTGGATTGACTACTACTTTGTCGTCTTCCACTCTTCCTTCGTCACGCAAAGTCGCAATAAAATAGGGTTGTTAGAAAACTGCAGCGTAACGTGTACTGCAAGAACACGAACTCTATACGTAAACTGTTCCAGAGCTTCTTAATTGGCCGAACGCCCGAAGGAAATAATGCATGACGACGTTCGTAAACCACAGCGCTGAAGCAGAAGCGAAAGAGAAACCGATCAAGAAGAGAAGGCAAAGAAAGAAAAGGATCAGAGGGAGAACACCTGCTCGAAATTTATAGTTAAATTTGAAATTGCAAATTATACATCATCAGATTCATTTCTTTGGTTGGTTAATCTTGTGGAAGAAGGGAACAAATGGAAAAAGCCAAAAAGATAATCTAAACATTCTGTGTGACGCCGGTAGCAGCGTGAGGCGGCTGCAGCTCCACGTCGTCGGAGAACCTCAGCAAGTGCCTGGCCACGTCGTACTTCTCGCCGTCGCCCCAGAGCGCGTAGGCCTCCTCGCCGTGCACCTCGTCGTCGCCGATCTGCATCTGCTCGTGGGACATGCGCAGCGGCATGACGAGGAGAATGAGGAGGCAGATGAGGGTGGTGACGACGCCGTTCCAGGCGACGATGAAGGCGGCACCGACGAGCTGCTTGAGGAGCTGGACTCCGCCGAGGCCGCCGTAGACGCCGCCGCGAGAGTTGGTGACGGGGAGGAAGAGGTTGCAGAGGACAGGCTCCGCGAAGAGGCCGGTGGCGGCGCCGCCGAGCAGTCCGGCGACGGCGTGGGTGTGGAAGACGCCGAGGGTGTCGTCGATGTTGCTGAGGAAGGACCACCGGCGGTGCAGCACCATCATGGTGAACCAGGGGATGCTGCCGGATAAGATGCCCATCACCATGGCCGCCCACCCTTGGACCAGTCCTGGCGGTTCGTTAATTTGGGGATTTAGGGTTTGCACCGGTTCGAGACACGATTACATATTTGGGTGGGTTTAGGTCTAGGGTTGGTACCTGCACCGGGCGTGATGCAGACGAGGCCGGTGATCATCCCTTGCACGGCGCCGATGACGGACGGCTTCTTGAAGAAGATCACGTCGAGCGTCGTCCACATAAGGAGGCTCATCGATGCGCAGATATGGGTGTTGAGCACCGCCATGGAAGAGTCGATGTTGGCCGCGTAGGGGTCGCCGCCGTTGAACCCCGTCCATCCCAGCCACAGCAGCCCAGCGCCGGCCAACACCAGCAGCACGTTGTTGGGCGGGAACCTCTCTCGGTCGCCCACCGATCTCGGCCCGACCTGTACCAATTACGGGCTCGGTGGGTTTTGTGTTCAGGCCCAAATCCCTAGTGAACATTACTTGGGCAAAACTGAAACCCTAGGTTACCCAATATGCAGCGGTGAGGCCGGCGATGCCGGAGGACAAGTGGATGACGTATCCGCCGGAGTAGTCGATGACGCCCCACTGGAAGAGGAAGCCGCCGCCCCAGAGGGAGAAGGCACCGACGGTGTAGGAGAAGGTGAGCCACAGGGGGACGAAGAGCATCCACGCCTTGATGCTCATCCGCCCGAGGAGGGATCCGGCGAGGATGACGACGGTGATCCCCGCGAACACGCACTGGAAGTAGACCATGGAGGCCATGGGATAGTACGGCGTGACCATAGGCGTCTCGACCTGGCCGGAGTGGTAGTAGTGGGCGGTGGCCGGCAAAGCCGCCTGCTCGATGAGCAACTTCTGGCCGAGCGCCGGCTTGGCCTTCCCCCAGAAAGGCAGGAGCTTGTCGCCGAAGGACATGTTGTAGGCCCAGACGACCCAGCAGATCCACACGGCGGCGAAGGCGTACAGCGCCATGAACGCTGAGTTGACCGCCCACTTCTTCTTCACGATGCTGCCGTAGAGGATCACCAGCCCCGGCACGCTCTGCATCCCCACCAGCGTCGCCGACACCATCTGCCACGCATTGTCCCCCTTGTTCAGCCAATCCTTCACCGCCGCCGACGTGTTTCCCTGGTAAGCTATCGGCACCGACGACGTCGACATGGCTAAAGCCCACTGAATCCGCAGACCTGTCAGTTCTTCCGATCCTTTGACTTGGTTTTGCGTTGATGCATAAACTCTTTTGGAGCATGCCTAAATTTAAGTCAACGGTGAGTGATCTCATTCTATTAATTCTATATATTTTTTTATCCACAAATCGTCCAGTAGATTTGAAG
This sequence comes from Hedychium gardnerianum, assembly GCA_038050645.1. NCBI lineage: Eukaryota > Viridiplantae > Streptophyta > Magnoliopsida > Zingiberales > Zingiberaceae > Hedychium > Hedychium gardnerianum. The sequence continues at coordinate 1,955,547 of JBBUKS010000073.1, forward strand.
TAAGCGAACCATCATCGTTATACAGATATTTTTTTTTTATAATTATAACATTTTATAAATCAAACAAATTTTAAACAATAGATATTTTATTTTATTTTTTTTAACAATTTCATATCACCCACCAAAACAAAAGAGTGCATCAATATTCACTCATAGCAAGCAAAACAAAACCCAAACGTCACCCTGGAATCCCTCTGCGGAGATGACGATCGGGTGAATAAATAAAACTGTGTGTGTCACCCTGTTAATTATATTGTTCTTTAATAAAGACATAGTTGAGTTGATTATGATACGATATATTTATAAAATTAAATAAGAATTAATTTTTAATGAAGTTGGTGAAAATATTTTTAATTTTTTGATTTATTTTTTCTCAATAATATGAGACAATTATGGAGGAACGTTAGGACAAGAGAAACCGAGGAAAAGGAAAAAGAAATAAAGTATTTATGAATTATATGAAGTGCCTTTCTTTCCTTTGCTATAATTTCTTTTCTTGTTTTTAATAAATTGATGAATCAATCAGTCCAGTTTGGATCAACCACTTCTCGTCAAACTAAATGATTATTAAGTGCATAAATTTAGAATACAAAAAAAATTATTTCCTAAATTGATGACTCACTATGATGGAACCTTAATATCATTTGGTGGAACCAAAGAAAACAAGATTAATTTTTTTTTACAATTTAGTGACATCTTAATACTTATTTAGTAGAATCTATGTAACGTTTGGCTAGCATCTACAATTTAAATTCTTACATTGTAAATTGATGGCATTTTGATAACAATTTCATGACCGGTGACGTTTATTTTAAATTTACATTTTTTATATTATAAATTGTATTAGGTAATAATATTTCATGCCTAGCACAACGCCACAACCAAAATATTTATGTCAGGCCGGGCTATAGCAAAGCAAAAACATCAATAATAGGAAAAGAATGAAACGGAGGAAAAAAAAAGTAACCACATTAAGAACCCTAGTCTACTTATCTAAGTCCTGATTTGACAGACCTCAAGCTGAAAAGAAAATCTCAAAACAATTCACTTACATTATTCAGACAAGCTAAGAATAAAAAAAAAACTTGAGATGCAATTCGCTCACAATAACCAAACGAGTACAATACGCACAAATTGTCTAACAACAAAAAGTCTTCGTTTGCTGAGTAATTATAGAGAAACCTGACCATGTTGACAAACTAAAGACTGGAAACTGTTTTGCTTGTTCCCATGACTCGGTAGAGAAATATCTTTCTCTAACGAGCTCACTCTAACCTACTGAAGCACAGAGTTACAATGTACAAACTGCTTTGCTTGTTCCCAGTCATTTCTGGGTCATCGAAAGAATGCAAATCAGATAAATAGAATATTATGGAAATTGGTCCGGCACCGAAGTGAATCATCACCTACAGTTACAATGTACAAACTAAAAAGTAGATCCATGTCTTTCTGCACAAGATAGGAACATTAATAGGAAGCATGAACATCACAAAGATAATTGTTGCAACTTTTGGCAGAGCCCTACATCACCATCAACTTGGCTTTTATCATGTTCTAAACTGCATTTAGGGAATACTTTCAGGGACCGAACAACTGACCAATTTGTTTGAACGAAAAGATAAGAACATACCAACAAAAAATCTTTTCTTTAAGGCAGCCAGTCATAACTATCCAACAATTTCCATTTGGACCTCAAAAGTATCAATTCCTTCATATTTCTCGAGCTTTTCAGATTGATTGAATACGGCACAAACAAGGTATAGCAGAAAGGTAGTTGAAGAAAGTGAGGATATGATGCTACAGCAAAATGCAGAGTTAAGGATCAGTAATAATCTTTTGCCATGTTAACAATGTAATCTGAGCCACTATGTTAATAGTTTTAGTGACCATTCTCCAGTAGCATAACCTCATCTACTGTATTATCTACTTGAGGGGCATCACACACTTGAGGTGTGATCGCGATGTTTTTGCAAATTGCATAGTGAAAGTCAAATTCCGCTTTTAGTTTGCAGCAGCTGGCTTCAATCCATTTCTCAGCAACACTGGTAGAAACACTATCTTGGTTGTCCCTCTCATGCTCCTCAATATCTGGTCTTATCTCATCATAAAGAGAATCCAGTCGAGCTGTAGCCTGCTTCTTTGTTTCCTGCATAAAGAGTTCAAAAGTTCAAAAACTTCATAACTCGTGTTCCTTGGAAAAGTAAGAACCAACCAATTATTAGAACTTTTAATTCGTTAATTAAATATCTTAACTTCAACAGTTTGTATTTTTTGTGAAATAGACCAAGCAGTAGAATTTCTATCAGACGCCAAATAACAGGGTTAGCAAGGAACTAGCTGTTTAGCTCATAGATGTCTGTAAAAATTGACATGAACCATGCATTGTTAACAATGAATGGCAGAACCAATTATATTGGTGTCAGATAGTGTCTTCCAAAATGATCCAAGTCCTTGCATTCAGCGACCTGCCTTTTGGAAAGCAAAGACAATTCATACACATTGCAGACCAACCCAAGATTGGGTGGGAAGGATTGTCAAAAGTACCAAGGGACCCATCGAGAAAATAATAGATGAGCCCTGGGCAGAAGAGCATCTGCAGTGAGCTAATTAGCTGTATTTAAGCACCTTCAGTGGAAAATTATCAACTTTACCTTAGCCACAAGGTTATAACAGGCAAAATGTTGCAGACCAAATTTTAAAGTCTCATTCAAAGCCAAGGTGTCTGTGCCTAGCCAGAACTAGATGTGCCGATACGTGCTGGTGCAAGTGGATGGTGCCGATCCCATGCAATTCCTCTGCAGAGCCCTTACAGCAGCAGCAACAGTAGAGAAAGAAGAGAAGACAAACAAGTCTTGTGCAACAGGAGAGGATTAACGTGGGTCAAGAAGGAAGAAGAACTACCAGAGGAAAAATGTTCTTACAATTAATCTAAAATATATCACACGACATTTATTATAACTATAAAAAAAAAACTACAAAAGGTAACTGTCTTTAAAGGTACTAGCAATTTTTTCAACCAGTTCACTTGACTGCTGAACTGGAAACTGTAATGTTAATATTTAAACCATTCGAATGAAATATAATACCTAAGGTTTTTGCGAAATTCAACTAAGACAATCCCCCCACCAAGGGAATTTATTTAGGAATTATTCTTACCTCACAAGCAAGAATTTCTTCACGTGCTTCAGGCATTGCTAAGCGCTCACAAATTAGTTTTGCATCAATTTGCTTTCGCATTCCAATTTTAGATTTACCACCAGCATTCCGTGATGAGCTTTTTGACAATGGACTTGACTCTGTGTGATAATTGCGGCAAGCATGGTTACTCCGAATGCGAGAAATCATTGCACTTTTTTTAGCAGAATTTTGCTGAGTGCTCTCCGAGTATATGGTATCTTCCTCTGTTGTATCATATTTTACTTCATCAATTTCCATAGGGGCAAAATTTATTGGTTCCACCACAATCGGCATTGATTGAGAAAATATTGGAGAATCAAAATCATCTGCATTTCTCAGTAATTCTTCATTATCCCTTTCAGCAATCGGCATATATGGGATAATTGCGTTAAGAAGAGACTTTGATGTTGGCTCATCATCATCCGAATCGTACAAAGGAACATTCTCAACTGAGTATCTTCCATCACAAGAAACCATGTATGTCGAGTAAGCAACTATCCACAAACGTGGAGAAATTTACATGAACAGAAATGTAACTACAGAAGGCTGGAAGCAATGCAACTAGTCATAACTGTAATCCTAAATAATTGGAGTCACAAGTAAAGAACCATATCTTTGTTTATCTTCATTTTTTTTACATTTTAATCTACATCTTTATCCAACTGCAATGACTAATTGCGGTAAACCCTAAAATGCATCAACTAAAAAATAGTACATAGTTATTGCCCCAGGACCTAAGTGAATCACATCCCATTAGTCTAATGGCATAAAGCTGCCTTCTTTCACAGTAATAATGAAAGATTTAAGTTTCCAGCATATAACACCACAAGAAGCCATGAAGACATATTAGGTTTATAAGCCATGAAGAATTAAGTTTATACCATTATAACTAGGAAAACTAGACATATAATATTATTAGTGCAGTAGAATGATATGCATGGTATCCGCATGCACATAATCAAGCCAATATTCTATATTTCTATTACATCAGCATAACACCATCAAAATTGCGCCGAAATACTAGTGCACAAGAGTGATGCTTAATTACCACAACTATCTACGTGTGATGAATAGCTGAACATTACCAAGATGAAAATAAAACATACCAAGCTACCATCAAATGCTAGGTTATTTTGCATCAATAAACCATGAAGTGAGAGGGAAAACTGACATTACAACCATGGTAGAGAAGCAAGTTTACCTGTCATCGTTATCATCCCAGAGATAGGTGGCCTCCTACAAGATGATCATGGATAAGATAGCAAGCAAAGTAATCAAAGAATTCATTTGTTAAAAAGATGAAAGCAAATACAGTCTTGAAAATAACATCAATCAAGCCACAGGACAGTGAGGATACAAGAATCAATCTAATTGAGAGAAACAAAACTAACTTATCAAAGTGAACTATACCTCAGTGAGAAACAAGAATAAGACATAAAAGAATTTGCTAAAATGAATTAATGAATAGGACATGCCAATCTTGGAAAATAAAAAAAATACAGAAGATGCTCTAGAGCCTGTAAGTTTTCTGTAAATTGCATCTGAATTCTGAATAATGATTTAATGCCTCAATTATAACATAAATGATTTACTCGTCTGCCTTCAGTATTTTTTCCCAAGTTAAATTCAAGGGAACCATTTATAGGGATCAAATACTTGAGGTGTTAAAATAAAGTTCACCTTTAAAAGCAAACAAGTGGTGTTTGAGGATCATGTTTCACCTGAAAACCACGAGATTTAGCTCCAAGAAATTCAGAACAGCAGGATGCACCACAAAGGCAGCGGACTATGGCACCACCATACCATTCAAAATTATAGTCATAAGCCAACTCTGTTCCAGCAGGAATATCTTGCATAGCAAAAATCCCAACTCTCACTTCTCCCAACACGTTCCATTTTCTTGTTTCACAATTTGGCTGGCTGCAAGCATTCAAATATTAGAGTCAAACAGTGTCTAACACCCTACTTTTGTCCATAAAAAATACATGGAAATTAATGGAAAAGTAGATGGCACAAAAATGGAACCATGCATGATGCTCCTACCAGTACTAGTTGCATATCAACAAAATAAAGAGGCTAGCCATGTGAATTGAACACTACTGCCAGGGAATAATGGAGTAGCCTTATCATAAGGCAAATGTCCACCGTCAAGACACAATGCAAAGACGAGCATGTAAGGAATCACTTCCATCCCATAAATCCAGTTCATAGATTCTTACCAAGAATGGTTGATGAACCTTGCTAAGCTTCCTTTGTGAGTGGCATCAATTGACTCATCTGCGTTGAGATAAATAATATATGCATCTTTCAATCCTGATGAAGGAAAAACAAAAAATCTGTGAATAGATAATGCAGGCACCGCAATATTTCACAAAAAACTTTAAAATACCTGCAGACTCATACGCTTGAGATCGTTGCTTTGCTTCCTTCCAAGATATTACTTCCCCACAGTACTCGATAACAAACTGTCCGGCCTAATTTCCACACAGGTAGAAGTAGTTATGGGTTGAAAAAAAGAAGCAAATAACTAATCAGGAACATGAAATGCAGCACAAACAGTTTCTTACGTGCAAGAATAAAATACAAAAAAAAGGAGTTGTTTCACATCCCCATAGAACCATAATGAAGGGGGAAAGCAGGAAATCATTAATGTTTAATGCTCACAAAAGTTAGACTTCTAATTACCTTGATATTCTCACCAGATAATAGACCCCATCCACGACCTTCAGTTTTGAATAAGCTTGATGCAGCATAATCACACTTTTGAAATCTCTGTTATATAGATGAGCAAAATGTAAAAAATCAATAATAAGAGGTAGAGTAGTAAATGAAGAGTCTTCCAAGTGTAACAATGCATAACACACACCAACAATCTTTTCATGTTTTTATCATTCTTCAAACACAAGGCAACAAAAACCAAAGTAATTTACTTTGCAAGAGAAGAATAAACAAATTACGCCAACATGATAATATTGTTAAAGTTGATAGGATAATCACTTATACCAAAAGCTCTAGCTGATAGGAAAGAGACAGATTTATATATTTATTTCATAGATATAAGTTAACACATATTACCATCATAAACATAATGTATTTCTATCTAATAAAAAAAAATGTAGATGAAACCTGGAAAAGTTTTGAATTCAGCATGATATTTTCTTCTGTTAGCTGAATTTCTAGTTAAACGGTAAATGGTTATACTGAGTCAGGAATTTTTTTTTGCAAAGATGGCTAGAAATGAATGACAAATATGTTCAAAATATCAAAATTAGTTATATAAAAAAATACCCCCAATTCTGCATCTTTGCCATATGCAAAAAGTAAACATTTCAAAGTTTGAGAAAACAGATATCTAACAAAAGTTAGATCTGACATTCCGATACATATAATAGAAACATGGATATTTTTGTTATGCTGTACTAGGCCATGAATATAGAAGAATATGTTCTAGCAACAAGTGCGCAGTCATCTCTTGCACTATAACATCCATCCTATTTTGTGAACAGGTACATGCATCCTTTCACAAGTATATTAAAAGGAACCACCAACCTGATTTTTACATTGGCTGCCACAAGGACAATAACCAGGTGTGCATTCAGCGCTAGTCAACACATTCAAGCATCTGTCGCCACATGCACTGTCTGGATTATTGGAATCATATTGACATTCACAAATAGCTATATCTTCCTCTTTCTGTTTCTTATGTCTGAAAAAAGAAAACCAAAAAATGGTTACATGGATAAAAGAAAGAGAGAAACAATTATTGGCACAAATGACATGCAAAACTGTAATAGTATACTGTATATTTTTCTAATGTATATTAGAAAGTTGGTTCAGTTGTATCAGAGTTACATATACTATGAATTATATTACAAAAGAAATTAGTTAGAAAAAAAATCCTTAATGAACGGAACATACTTCCTGTGCAAGAATTCATTCCTTTCAATAAGTATATAAGGAGGTGGGGCTTCACCTTGTTGGCCCTACAAAGTACAAAGTACAAAGTTGTAAATAAGCATTACAATCATATATCCAGAAATGTATAAAAAAAGGAAAGTTTGGATTATTAGTGTATTGAGTGGTTACTTTAGTAATTGACAACTGAAAAAGGTCAATATTAGAAAAGTCATACTGAAAAACCATAAAGCAAAAGCTATCTGCTAGTCTCATAGCAAGAGAATGAGATTTAGTTTCTTTGGATGGCAAAAGGGACACGACATTTTGAATTAGAAGCATACAGCATTCTAAAGAGGGTATCCAAGGCAGGATAAGCACCAAATAGGGCATGGACAATCTCAGGAGTTCCAGCTAAGGTCACCATCAAGAACAGCCATAAAAGGTTGTTTAGTCAACACAAAATCAATTATCTGGTGTCCAAATGCATACTCTGATAAATTATATCATATTTCAGAACTTAACAAGAAATTATGTTAACTCTATGTTTTTCGAGGCCTATCTTTCAAATTAAATTATGTATAGAATATAGATAATAAGAGAGTTATTACTATGAGTATGCCCTAAAACAAAACGTCCAGTCAGTTAATTAAGTATAGCTAGTTTGCTCTGAGTTATAAAGATGATCAAAAACACATTATAATATCAGATTAACAAATCGATTTGCATAAAAATATTTATCATTAGTTTGTTTTCCGAAACACAAAGAAGAGAAAAGGCCAACAAAACTATACAAAGAAAATAAATCCTTTAGGGGAAAGAAAATAGTGGTTGATGAATTAGTTGGATTAAAAATCAACCCCAACTAGACTCATGGTCACTAGAGTCGTTCTAATATTGTTCCATGTGACAAAAATGAGTCCGAGAAAGGAAAATAAATAGTAAGAACTAATAATACCTCATTGTTCATACTAGTATCTTTTTGTTCCTCCAAACCTTAAACAAGCAAAAAAGATCATGTGAGTTCCATGGCCAGATGCAAATACATAGGACAACAAAATTAAAAAATGGATGCATCAAAAGTGTGGATCTTTTTTTCATGACACCACAATTTTAAAGCTTGCACACCCAATAACAATTCAATTTCTCATTTGCAGAAAATGATACACCTGCTGCCAAAAAAACCAATCCATAAGTTTGAAATCCACATATCTTATTTTTGAATAAGTATAAATAAGTACAAAACAATCTTTTCAGATCTATCTTTATTACACTTGCACTGGATTACTCTCTTGTTCTGGCATAGTTGCACCTAATTTGTAACAGACAAAAATTGCTAAGTTCCAAACGGAAAATAATCATATGATTTCTCCATTAGGAATAGGAAGGTTTTCACCTAAGAAACAGAAGAATCCAATTGGTTTGCTAAAACCAATCTTAATTGGTCTTCTATGAAAGACAATCCTTCTGTATTCATTTTCATTTCATTATCCCTCATTTTCTCCATTACTAATTATCTTCACGTGCTTCCACAATGAGCTCCAAGTCTAAGTCAATAGAAAGATTGAAATATTTCATTATCTTACTCTACCTAAACAACAATGTCTTAAAATATCAATCTTGTACTCCACATTAGTCAGAAATACAATGATATGCAAAGAATGAAAAATAAGTAATCATAATATATAATAAAAGGTTGCACCAGCTAGAATAGAAGGGAAGAGGCAAAGAGCCTACCTAAGCTCATGATACGATAACCCAGAAAACAAATGATAACCTTCTCTTATTGGTAGAAAATCCTTCATCCGTCATTAGAAAAAGAAATGTAGAAAAAGATCATAATAGCTTGGAGCCTACCAAAGCTCATGATACGATAACCCAGAAAACAAATGATAACCTTCTCTTATTGGTAGAAAGTCCTTCATCCGTCATTAGAAAAAGAAATGTAGAAAAAGATCATAATAGCTTGGAGTAAAAAAGAAACAGATGATAATACCAAAGGACAAATAAGGACTTAGCTAAACATACAAACAACCGGAGTTACCTTATCAAAAAATGTTCAAATAGGCTGAGAAATAGATAGTTGCCGAGTTAAAATTTTGCAGATTATGCCATAATTCTGATGAGTGGATGGGAACACAACATGTGCATGACATGAGTTTAATGATGATCAACCAAATAGGTACAAAAACCAAGGATACGAAAGGCAACTAGGTTACTGATTGAGTAGGAACTAAGACAGCAGAAATAGCAAACCTTCCATCTCCGGACCTCGTTCCTTGTAACGATTTGGTCTTTGGCTTGCGTATGAGCGCCAAATTGGATGCTGTTAGAGAGGTTGTGGATGGTATGGAAGATAAATAAATAAATCAAAAAAGTGATTTCCTAGGGCCTTGTGGTGAATGGCTACGCCACGAATGAACTAATGACCTGCTGGAGCTTGCCCAGGATCTATTGGATGTGAGAGGAACCAGTTATCAAGGAATTGGTTGCTTTCTGGGAATCGAGATGCGATCGCGTGGGAAATCAGTGGCGCCCAACCAAGTCACAACTGCCCCCAAAACTCTGCGAGCTCAGAGCTCACGGAGAATGCATCGGGTCGAATTGAATGGTGGAGATCAAGAAGACGGTTGCGTAGATCGGGGAAAATGCGCGGCGACGAGTTGATCCTGCCGATTCTGATCGATCTACGTTGGAGATGGAAGAGACGGCGGTGGAGAGGTTGGAGCCGTGGAGGGCGCCGAGCGTGATCGGGAGTGGGCGACTCGATTGGGATGTAGGCATGTAGCGTGAAGAAAAACTAAAAGGCGGCCCAATTTTTTCCGAAAAATAAAAATAGGGCAATTTCTAACAAAGTACAATTATCTTTAAGTAATGAGAATTTTATAACATGAAATCCTAACAAATAACGGAGGATAGCTATTAACATCCTCTCTCCTATCAATTGCTAAATAATCTGCAATTTACATTGGCCGAAGGCTGGGATACTGATGTCAATTAAAAAAAATCTTAAATTTACTGAACGCTAATCATGAGTATAAGTCAGAAGAAGACTATCTATTTCTTCAACCGTTTATAAAAAGAAGAATTTCAATGGAATCCTCATGCATTGTTTTTTTTATTTTCCTCTTCAAAAAGATGATGCCATGCTTGTTTTTAAGCCGTGTTTTTATTAGTATTTACTTCTGAGAATTAAGAAGTAACAAATTGATAATTTAGCTGGTCCACGGAAATACTCTCTTGGCAGGCGAAACGCTCGCCCCCAGCGCTCCCGTCAGTCCGTCTCAGGACCAACACGGAGGAGGTAAATCACGGGGGCTAGTCTAGCCAGCCCGAAC
>JBBUKS010000073.1:1972051-1995293 GCA_038050645.1 Hedychium gardnerianum
CGAGAAATGCTCTTTCATTGTGGTAAAAAGATGAATCGTTCACCTTTAGTGTTTCCGTCAGTCCGTCTCAAAATTAACATAGAGGAGATAAATCACAAGAATTAATTTAGTCAACTCAAATAATGACTAGTATATAAGGGAGGCTACGGAAATGTCCTCTCAATTTCCGATCTGATTGGGATTGCATTTAATCAGCCAATTAATTATCTACTGGTCTCTTTCGAAATTAAGTCTGTTCTTACTGTGCTGCAGGATGCGATGGATCGGTACTGTTGGATGAGTGGCCGAGCGAGAAGGCGCCGCCGCCCAACATGACGTTCCGACCGGAGGCCATCAACGAGCTCAAGGCGCTCGTCGACGCCGCTTGTGGCCGCAGGTCGTGTCTTGCTCCGATATGTACTGCGCTCGAAGCTCGCGACTCCGTCTACTTGGTTCGATCCATTAATTAAGAATTTAAGGTTGGCGATCGATTGATTTCGTAGTGTACTTTTACGAATTCTTAATTATATTTATTCATGTTTCAGTCCGGCGGCCCGGATTACAGTGTCCCTCTCGGCCGGCGAGATGGCCGGAGCGCCGCAAGCATAGACGAAGTGATCGAATTCATCCCTGATCCCACGTCCAACGTCACGGCCCTCCTCGACGCCGTCGATCTCGTGGCGCTCTCCGGCAGCCACACCATCGGCGTCGCGCACTGCGCCTCCTTCGAGGACCGCCTCTTCCCCTGTCAGGAACCCACCCTGGAGGAGGCCTTCGCCGAGGGGCTCCACGAGACCTGCCCCGCCCCCGGCTCCTGCAACGTCACGGCGCTCAACTGCCACTCGCCGGAGGTCTTCGACAACTCGTACTACGTCGACGTCGTGAACGGTCAGGGGTTATTGACGTCGGACCAGGAGCTGTATGGCGACCCGAGGAAGGGGGCCACAGTGAGCGAATTTTGCGGCGAACCAGTCTCTGTTCTTGGAGAGGTTCGTGTACTCGATGGGGAAGATGGGGCAGCTGGGCGTGTAAGTTGACGGAGGAGCAGGGCGAGATCCGGGCGAATTGCTCGGCGGTGAACTCTGGTAGCGATGAGGGATTGTGGTTGGCGGTGGGTTATGATGTAGGAGAGAGCCGTGTGTTCTTTAGGAATGTTTTTTTTATTTCGCCGAAAGGGATCACAAATTTACGGTGATTATCAATATATTCCCACTAGGTAATGAAAATGATCAGACATACAATATGGATATATTATTTTATGAGCCATGCTTTATATCTACACTTCTGAATTTATTCATCTCAATAATCAAAGTTACAAGAAAATATATATTTTCTCTTTGAATTAGTTTAATCAAGAATAAATATAATAAAAAACATGAATTCCTCTTTTATATATATTCATAGCGATAAATTATACGGTATTAAAATAATTGATCAAGATAAATATTACTATCCCGACGGACTAAATGACTGAAATTCATTTACGAAAAATCTCATTCTCACATTAAATGCTTACATTATAAAGGAGAAAAATATAATATTAAGATGCTTCCATTAGAAGAGTCATAAGGATGACACATTATACCTCCTTCCTATACATGCTCATGATGTCACCTCATGTGGTAAGCTGTTACGACAGATGCATACAATTGTTGAAGTCTAGCAGTTAATGAAAAATAATATATAACTTTTCATATAATATTTTTCTTTTTCTTCTGCCTTGGTATGCGAATACATTACTTATGACGAGGATGAATACAAATTATGTATTCAATCAATTCACTATTTTCATTCCAAAATATGTAGTTGTTTATATAATAATTAATCTTTTGTACAGGCAAATCTCAACTCTTCACTAATTTCTTTGTACTGTAGAAGCTATCAGTTATTAGGTAATCAGTAAGGAGCAACTCTGATATCAATTGACAAATGTCATCGTAATATCATTTTGAAAAATAATATTTTGGCTTAATGTTCAATAACCTTGTAGTAGCTGATAGTTAAGAGTCACAAGATAGAATGTCTTCTCACACTTCTCTTTCACTAGCCTTTAAAATGTCACATAGATGTTGAACTTCATATGTTTGTATTTCATCTATATTGGAATGATTAATTACATTCATCGTATCATAAATCATTATTGCATCGCATTTTCATTAGATGATGATTTTCCTAAAACAATTGTGTCAGATGAAGAGATAACTCAAGCACCAGTTGAATGAAAAAAATAAGGCTTTCCGTGATAGTACTAGTTATAGTAATATGGTACAAAGTCATTTCTACATATATGTATTTTCATGATATCTTTATCACGGAAAACTGTATTTCTATATTTGCAATGATTACACGGACAATGCAACTCAGAATCATTCATACATTCTGAATGACTCTTAGCAAAGTTTACAAATTCTTCAACTCCAACAAAAAATGTATCTCAGATAAATTCATTATCTAATCTATTATACATCAAAGCTTTATTCATGTACATTATATCCTAATAAAAATAAAATTTCAAACATTACCAAAACAAAGACAAAACTAAGTATCAATAGTTTAAATTAAGGTTATCCTAAATCATTCAAACCTAATACATGTAACAAGAAGAAAGGGAGGTTTTATGGTAGGATTCTTAATCAATCATTTAAACTGAATTTAACTTTGAGCAAGAGAGATGGATGAGACATTACGTTTATTGATATGCTAGGCATTCCTTAGGATATAACACTGGTTGCTAATATAGTTAAGATATAATTTAATATACAAAAAATGTACTCACGTAGAGTCTTTGTAAAGGTCTTATTTGTAATAGTCATGTACTATCTTCCATGTTCTAACCAAAGACAATGAGTTTTAATATTAACATAAATATAAATGCACCAACACTAACATAACAAAATGATTATATCATGTTATAGATCAAAATATTAAATTAACCTACAGTACCACAACATATAAATTAAACCATATAAAATAGTGTATAGGTATTGTTTAATAAATTATACCTGAAGATGAGCAATCGGAGATGAGCAGTCGGAGAGGAACAGAAAATACAGTATACTACAACATACAAACAAAATTAACTAAAATCAATCACAAACAATCACAACGTACAATCTCTGGAGATGAGCAGTCGGAGAGGAGTAACCTGAGCTTGTGGCCGGTCAAGCTCACGACCAACCAAGCTCGCGGCCCCGAGCTCACGACTGGCCAAGCTGCCGACCACGAGCTCACAATCAGTTAAGCTCACGACCGGCCAAGCTAGCGGTCGCGAGCTTGCCAGACCGTGAACACGGGGAAGGGAAAAGGGAAAGAAAACGATGGAGAGAGAGGAGTGTACCGAGATCGAAGAGGTCGTCGGAGAGAGATAACGCCTGAGCCGAGATCGGAGACGTCGCCGGAGAGAGACGCTCAGATCGGGAAGGAGAATTAAGGCTCAACGCGGAAGAAATACATCTTGATACTAGTGACGGAATTTTCGATTTCATCGCTAATTAGCAATGAAAATTAATTCCGATCGTTGAATAGCAACGAAATTTATTTTCAATCGCTAATCTACGACAGAAATAAAATACCGTTGTCAATTCCATCGCTATTCTCGGAAGCGGAAGAAAAATTAGGGCTCAAACCTAATTTTTTATTCCAATACTAACGACGGAAATTATTTCGTCTCTAATTAGTGACGAAAATTATTTCATCTCTAATTAGCGACGGAATTTATTTTGCATCATTACTTCGTCTTTATCGAGCGGCTGGAAAGAAATTTCGTAGGATAATATAGTAACGAAATTTTTATTCTATTATAAATTATCGACGAAATTTAAATTTCATTTCTAATTTTGTGACAAAATTTTAATTCCGTCACTAATCAATGATGAATATAAATTTTCATCATTAATTAATAATAAAAATAAATTTTTATCATTAATTGGCGATATAATTTTATAACGACGAAAACAAAATTTCGTTAACTATCGATAGAATTAAAATTTCATCATAAATTTAGTTGTTATTTTTAAATTCTCTTGTAACGTCTGACTGAAGAATAATATATAGCGACTGGGCTAGAAGTAGAGGGCAGGCGCCGAGGCTGATAGCATAGCTATAAACCTATTTATAGGCCCTTGGTGAAATGTGTGTGTTAATTATTAAGAAATATAAATAATATATTTTGATAAACTCTAGAGCCTCACAAGAGATGGACTACCTAAGTGAAGTGATTGTTGAAAAATAACATGCGGACCAAACTTGAAAGTTTAATATATTTGAAGACCGAGGACTTAGACTCTTAGATGCAAATGGAGACTAAGATGATCTGAGAAATTATATGTAAAGTATAATTTGGATTTAAACTTTTAGGCAATATTATTCGAAGATGATCACGGATAAACTAGGTAACTAAGGATCAAAGATCATTGAGTATTAGTATTGAATCAATTGCCGTGTTAATTGTAAATTCTCTATTCAAAAATAGAATATTCAACTGATAGAATAAGAAGTTCAATTGATTTAACATGATCTCAATCAACTAAAGGCTTTACTTGATAATCGATTGTCAGGGATTTCAATCAACTAAACTTGTTTAAAGTTTAACCATTAATGATGAGACATTTTTTACCTCAAGAAGCATGCATGAATAATTCACACTTGGTGTTTAACATTGTGTGCCAGAGATAAACGTGACCATAGTTTTAGTTGAAGCTATTATAATAATATTGAAATATTTTTTTAAAAAATAAAAAAATAGGATAAACATTTTTTTAACATGGGGTTCTCGGATAATAATACGAATAAAGAATAATTTTTTCGAATAAATTTTTCTTATTATGACAAAAGACGAAAAGTTCGTCCTCAGCTCCTCCGTCAATTCGTCCCAGATCAATACGGAGGAAATAAATCACGAGGATTAATCTAACTAACCCGAATAATAATTAATACATAAGGAAAAATAAAAATATGATTATTAATTATAATTTAATCCAGATCTCATGATGAGTCTTTTTCTTATTGAATAGCCGATGGGGGTCTTTTTTTTGTCATCGACTAGCCTTACTCGGGAAGCAAAGGTCGGGTGGGTAGCCGAAGTCACGAGTCAACTTATAATTGTTAGGTGGGATCGTGCTCAAGAAGTGGAGCCCACAGTCCATAGACCAATACACGAGGAGTGTCATTGACCGGTCTTTGGCTTTTGCTTTTATTAAATTATAAGCCATTATCGTTTTAAAAATAAATCAAAGTAAAGTATGATGATTTGACAACAGGATATGAAGTATAGCTATCCCTTTTTATTCCTTACAAAACTAACCAGCCTAACTCATCTTCTACAAACCTAAAAGACACCAATTTAATTAGCGAACCATATTCTCTGCTCCATATTAACATGTAAGAAGCAGTCAGTGTGTTGCTACAACGAAGTTTTGAGGTCAAATCCTGGCTAGTAGTCAGGTTCCTGCCCTCCTTATGCATTAGTCACTGTTCGGACTGGCTAGACTAGCCCTCGTAATTTACCTCCTCCGTGTTGGTCCTGAGACGAATTGACGGGAGTGCTAGAGACGAACGTTTCATATTTTACCAGAATGTAAGAAGCCGTCAGAATTGATTTAAGAAGAGAATCCATACTACGAACTAGTTGTCAAATTACACTTCAGTTATTATGATCAATTTATGGTTCACGGTGCACTGCAATTGTATAACAAGAAGAAGCACTGAATATTTGTGGTATTTTTCAAGGAAAAGCTTCAATTTTTCGATGCGAGGTGTTCGATATTAGGATTATAAATGAATCAAACGTTCGTGAACAAGTTTGATGTTTAATTTAATAAGAATTTGTTTATGTTCGTTCAATATACACAAGATTAATTAAACAAACAAACTTGAATAACTCGTTAAACTAAATAAATAAGCTTGAACACATATGCGTTCAGCTCGTTAATATCCGTGAACAACGTTCATGACAATGTTCGTAAACAACGTTCGTGAACAATCATATTCATTAATAAAATTCTTATCAATATATTAAATAAATAAAATAAATAAATAAATTTGAATTATCAAACTCAATAACCAATCAAATAAGTAAAAATTTTAAACAATCAAATAAGTTTAAATTGAGAGCTCGATAAAATCTAAACGAATCAAATTCAAGCCAAACTTCAAGTGAGAGCTCGATAACATCTAAACGAATGAAGCTCAAGCCAAGCTTCAAACAAGTTCAAGCTCATAAAAAAAAATCAAGCTAAGCTTGAACAATTATTTCAAAAGTTTGATTCATTTTAGACTTTGTTCGACTTGACTCGATTACCTTATCAAACAAATTTAAACATCTCAAAATTTAACTTGACTTGACTTGTTTACCGCCCTATTAGAATTCCAACCTCAATCCGGGTCTGGTTAACCAAGCTAGACTAGATCCGATTCAAGACCATCACCGATCTCGATCAGACCCGACCCGATAGGCGCTTTCCGAGCCCGGCGCTCATTAATAGAAGCAATCCCTTTCCATTAAAAAGACTTTAAACGGCCCTTCTTCTTCGTGTCCACCGCCGTCTCAGATCCAGCTTTCGGAGATGCCTCCCGCCGACCGATCTCTCCTCCTTGCCTTCGCCTCGTCCGCCTTCGTCCTTATCTTCTTCTTAGCCGCCACTGCCTCCGCCTCGGAGTCCGACCATAAGGTACGCCGTTTTCCTTACTGCTGGATTGCCAGTCCGCCGTATCATGATTCATAATTCTGGCATGTTTGGCGATATCTTTCGTTTATATTTTTTATCCACCATCATTTGATGTGAAAAACCTTTTCTGTGGTGATCGCGTATTTTGGCATCCGGTCGGTGTTGTTTGTTCTTTTGGTCTACGTATGGATCTGAACCTGGATTGTTTACCAAGACTTCTTGATTAGTGCTCAGTATGGCTTTGGGTTGATTTTTTTGGTTTGGATTTAGCGTCGTTTTGGCGATCTATGATGTTTTTTTTTCCAAGCTATAGTAGTTCAGTTAGATACCAGTGGTGGTTCTTCTACATGGGGGTCAATCTGGAAGAAGTTTCAAGCGATGGAACCGAGGTGAAAAATTGGTACTCTATGAAGCTTTTACAAGTTCAGAGTGTCTGATTTCATGAATTTGGAAAGAGTGGTTTTTGTCTAATCAGAAAGTTGAAGATCCATTTCGTGGGGCAAGTTTGACTTTATCGATCACCTTCAACTCCGCATGTGCTTGCTTGTCTTACTTTAAACCAGGACTGGAACTTAATTCACCAAATGAAATTAATTCCTTCGATAGCTCAATTGTATTCAATGTGAGATTACTAGCTTGAGGGGATGATGCATACAAATTGCTTCTATTGCATAGATGACACAACTCTGATTTCAATTCGTTTCTAGAACTGATTACTTTTTTGTTCTGTCGATATTGTTTTTATATTCCATAGATATAAGAAATATTTTTTTTGTCATTGAGATTCCTTCAGTATTTTGCTATTGTTATCGAGATTCTTTCGTAAGTATATATTGCAACTTTTTCTGCTAATTTAAGTATCTTTCAATAAGTCTTTCTTTTTATTGCAATTTTCATAAGCATTGCCAATTTATTTGCAGTACCAAACAGAAGACCTGGTTACACTATGGGTAAACAAAGTTGGGCCATATAACAACCCCCAAGAGACATACAACTATTATACTCTTCCATTTTGCCATCCATCTGAGAACCCTGCTCATAAGTGGGGTGGACTAGGAGAGGTCCTAGGCGGAAATGAACTAATAGACAGCCAGATCCCTATCAAGTTTGAAAGTGTGTAGTTTTTCCACACAATCCCTTCCTCTTTTTTCAATTCATGATTGGGCTGAAAATAAAGGCTATGAGATGGGGGTGCAAAGTTAATGATTTATTCCTTCAATTTGAAAATTTATGTGCAGGAAATATTGAAAAGAGCACCATTTGTACGATTGAACTTGATGCCACAAAAGTTAAGAAGTTCACAGATGCTATAGAGAACTCTTATTGGTTTGAATTTTTCATAGGTATTGACACAATTGGTTTCACCTATCTGGTACTTCAACAGATATGGGATACCATGTTTTATTTTCTTCCTGTGTGTTCATTTGTTCATCTGGAATTATTTTCTTTTTGTTTTGTTACTTATCTTTAATTTATTTCTTCTCTCTCATTCTCACTTGGAGCTGCATTCTAGATGACTTACCTTTTTGGGGTAAGCTCCTGTTAACTGTTGATGCATTTTATATGCATTTTATCTTTCATTAATCTTCATTTTCCTTGATATACAAATTTGTACTTTCAGCGTTTGTTGGAGAGACTGACAAGAACAACAAAGATAAACATTACCTGTACACACATAAAAACATTCTCATCCAACACAACACAAATCAAGTAAGTCAACCATCGGCTGTCTCTAAGAGACAAGTTTGGTTCCAATTGTTTCATGGTCATTTTTGTTGCAGATTATTCATGTCAATCTCTCGCAAGACAATCCTAAACTTTTGGAACCGGGGAAAAAGTTTGACATGACATATTCAGTCAAATGGGAGCCAACAAATGTAACATTTGCCCGCCGATTTGAGGTTTACTTGGATTACCCATTTTTCGAGCACCAGGTAATGTAGTTATTTGCTTGGCTATATATCATATATTATTGTACTAGCTCACAATGTGTCTTTCCTTATATCCATGTATTATATTAGAGAAAACATTTTAAGTCTCCTGGCGATCATGGTTTTGAAATCTATGTTATACAACCCTTATTGTTCAAGATTACCCATTTTTTGAGCAGCAGGTAATTCAGTTATTGCATGGTTATGCATCATATGCTCTTTTGCTACCTTACAAAATCGATCTTTTCTGGATGTCAATTCATTATATTAGAAGAACATCTTAAGTTTTCTGCTGATCATATTGAAAAGATTGTTATACAAGGCATATTGTTCTATATATATTGCATTAAAGCCTTTTTAGTGATAACCATTGATATTTTTTATCCAAAAATTTGTGTCCTACTTGAGTTGAGATAACAAAAAATTATGGGATTCCACAGATTCACTGGTTCTCTATCTTCAATTCTTTCATGATGGTTATTTTCCTCACTGGCCTCGTATCTATGATATTGATGAGAACTCTCAGAAATGATTATGCAAAATATGCTCGGGAAGATGATGATCTTGAAAGTCTGGTAAGGCTGTGTTTGTTTGGCATGCAGATTTCAACTTAGCCACTCTCATAGTTGATATTGTGATGGGTTGAAGTCATGGTTCTATAGCCAACTTGGATTTTTGTACGAATTGATTTTTGGTCACTCTCAGGAAAGAGACGTTAGTGAAGAATCTGGGTGGAAATTAGTTCATGGGGATGTCTTTCGGCCTCCTCAGAATTTGGCTCTTATGTCTGCTCTTGTTGGTATTGGTGCCCAGTTAGCGACACTTGTTCTTCTAGTTATTTTGCTGGCCATTATTGGGACACTATATATTGGGTACGCACAGTTTCATTGTTTCTTTTTTATGCTAAATGGAGTTAGTGCAAAGAGAATGAGTAGCTTGATTGTGATTTTATTTCCATGAGACACTTCACTAGAGGTTATTTGAAGTACAACTAGTTTATTTTGTTCTTTCATAACTGTTTAATTCCATTTGACTTAATTGCCATAATTTATTCTTATCAATTAATATTTTACAAGTGAATGATAATTTATCTGATTTAACTCTTCTGTTAGTATGATTATATAGTTGCACTCATCATTCGGGTGACAGTTTTTTAGTGCTCAAGGTTGGTGAGAATGCCTGTTTTTTGCCTTCTTTTTGGATTGTATTTCCTTTCTGTATGTCATGTTTGGTTATGTAGACGATTTCATTATACATGATAATATGACAATTTACGACCATTACATTTTTCTCATCTTTTAGTTATATTCATACTTTTCTTTGGTGGTGAATTTCGGAGCAAAGCAAGGTCGTTTACATTTCTTTAAGATCAATATATTTGGATTGTTGCTTACCAGTCAACTATGTATTGAAATACAGGAAGTGCCATATTCCATTCCTTCTTATTTATCTCGACCGATAACTTCCAAGTTGATTATTCCCAACTCTGCTGATTCTGTTGGTTTATTTACCAGAATTGTGATAGTTTAATTAATATCAGATAGCTTATTGTATGTACATTGTTAATACTCTGACTGAAATAATTCGGACTAGGTTATTGGGTATGGATATTTCTAAATTCTGTCTTTCATCAATGCGGATCAGTAATTCAGTATAAAATAAAATGATTATGGTTGCTAAATATGAGTTCTGGTTTTAATTTGATATTTACTGTGTTATTTTCTCCTCTAGTCTTTTGCATGTTAATTGTAATTATTTCATCCTACTCAAAAATGTTTTTTGAATTTAAACTAGGCGAGGTGCTATCATAACTACATTCATTGTGTGCTATGCCCTTACCTCATTCATCTCTGGCTATGCTAGTGGTGGACTTTACTCGCGCAATGGTGGTACGATTTGCTTTGAGATCCTCTCCTTTTCTTTCAAATATGCATTTTTATACCTATTAATAGGATTTATTCCAAGAAAAGTTACTACCTTGTCATATTAACAAATCTAGACTTTCGCTCTATAATTGTCTCTGAATATTACATGTTTCTTTTTGCAGGTAAAAACTGGATAAAAGCAATGATTCTCACGGCATCATTGTTTCCCTTCATATGCTTTGGGATTAGTTTTATACTTAACACAATTGCTATATTTTATGGATCGTTGGCAGCTATTCCATTTGGGACAATGGTGGTTGTGTTCATCTTATGGGCTTTCATTTCATTTCCTCTTGCACTTTTAGGCACTGTTGTTGGCAGAAACTGGAGTGGTTTGCCAAACAATCCATGCCGTGTGAAAACTATCCCGCGTCCTATTCCTGAGAAGAAGTGGTATCTAACGCCATCTGTCATCTCGCTCATGGGAGGATTGCTTCCGTTTGGCAGTATCTTCATTGAGATGTATTTTGTTTTCACATCATTTTGGAATTATAAGGTAAAGTATGCTTGTGCTTGTAACTTTACACACAATAATGTTTAAAATTCCTCTTGTTATAGCAGTTGAAATCATTATTATCGGGTAATGGCAATATTCCGCACTGGTATGTCAAGTAATATTTTGCTGCAGGCAATATTTATTTTCGTGTATTCCTAGTTTGAAATGTAAATTTCTAATCTGCATTTTGTCCTGTTCAGATACTTGTCAAAACATACCAAATTTTAAGGCTTCGATTAATCATTTTGATTGCCTTGCTTGGACAGGTATATTATGTGTATGGATTCATGCTGCTAGTATTCTTGATCCTTGTCATTGTTGCCATTTGTGTGACAATAGTGGGCACATATTTCTTGTTAAATGCTGAGAACTATCATTGGCAATGGACTTCTTTCTTTTCTGCCGCATCTACTGCCATTTACGTGTACCTTTACTCCATATACTACTACTACATGAAGACCAAAATGTCTGGCTTTTTCCAGACTAGCTTCTACTTTGGCTATACTCTAATGTTCTGTTTGGGTTTAGGAATACTTTGTGGTGAGTTCCACCTATTATCTAATCTTCTTCGTAAACTTCATGTTGTATATTCTGTTTGTGAGGAGGATCATCAAATCTTTTTTCACAGAATTAAATTCTATTGATGACTTCCAAATTTCAGGTGCTGTTGGCTATCTTGGCTCCACTTTGTTTGTGCGAAGAATCTACAGAAACATTAAATGTGACTAGCGACATGCTCTCCAGGAAGACAGATAGCATACACTATCCAAATTTTGAAACAGTGGAACTTCATGCTGAGTTCTGGATTGTTGGCTACATGAAGAAGGATGTGCTAGCGTCTTTTTTCTCTTTATGTTTTTTTAGCTTACGAGTATAATATTGAAACTACAGCTGACACATCTTCTTTACGTATATCAGTGTAATTATGTAAAAGAAGGGCCGTCCCGTAGTAAAATCGCTACAAGTGTACCCACAGTTGGCAGCTCCTAATTCTGGTACCATTCCATCCACTTCTAAGTAGAGTTATTTTTCAACAATTGCTTGTAATTTATAATGTCTTTTCACAAGGCTTGGTTGAAACTGGAAAGCCAACCTATACCCCCTTGCGTATTAGTTCCAGTTACAACGTGATTTGAATGTTTCAATCTGGTTTTTCCAACATGTCATTAAATCATCTATCCATGAACTCTGTTTCATATCATTGTACTTGAAACATTCGCTGTGAGCAATTCATGGGGTTTATGAATCGGAAATCATTAGTGACGATGCTGGAGTCCTTTTTATGTTTTCTGGAGTTATTATTGGTTGTTTGGCAATTGCCCTAAAAGGATTTCTGAAGTTAATAATATAGTATTTATATAATTAGTTGAGTGTTTATTTTTTTTTGAGAAAAAAATTAATACAATTTATAAATATCAATATAATTCTAAAGAATTAAACAATATATTTTGATATTCATATAAGTTTTGATCGAAATTAAAATCTAGTTGAGTTTAAACAAAATTCTTAAAAAAATGTGTTTTATGTTTATTAGGATATTTTAAGAATTATATAATATATTTTAATACCTAATCAAATTTTTTCTGTCGAAAAAAGTTAGCATCAATTGACTAATAATAACTAATGTTTTTTAGAGTAAAATAAAATGTTAATGCTAAGCCTAAATGCCTGAGAATAATAATCAGTATCTGATTTGTATTAAATATCTGTTAAAAATTAATTTTGTATCACTTTTTTATTTGCATTTTAGTATTTTAATATTTATTAAGATAATTGCCTTTTTGAAATTTGCACATCATCATTTTCATTTTTGGATCCAATCGAATTTTGATAAATTTGCATATCATTATCTTTCAATTAAATTTTTAATAAGATGTCAAAGTATGTTGGATAATTTTTTTAAATGATTCTAAATAATTATAAGAATGAATCATTTTTTAAAAAATGATATTTTTTCCCTTCAACGTTTTCTTCGTTATTAGCCTGAGGCTGGAGCTATCAAAGAAGATTATCCTGACGTGCGAAGAGAATATTAAACACAGCTGCAGTAAATAAATTAAAAAAAAAGTGATGTGTATGAGCAATTGAATACTCTTGAATTGTATCTCTCAGCAATTAAAACTCCAGTACATTTATCCCTCTCCCACTCTTTAAATTCTGTTATGCCAACGTTTCGGAAACTCATAATTCAGTTGGTGATCGAATGCAATTTCTTCTAACAGTAGTAGACGACTAAAAACTGTTTATGAATTTTGCGACTAAGCACCTATTATTCACTAGGAGAATGCTCCGCTGCAGCAAAAAGCTCTGGCGCTACATTTGACTCATCGTCAATTATGATCCCCTGAAATGAAAGTTTATCCAATTACTAGTGCTATATATATGCATATACATCTACATTCACTTTGCATAATTACCACCTTTAGTCATAATTTAGTTGATCATTAAATTTTACATAAATTTTCCTGTAACTTTGATCTATAACTATACTTCGTTTTGATTTATTATATTTCTTTGGTAATTGAGGTGACGTGGGCTTCTCAAGAATAACGATATTCTAGGTGTATAACTCTTCAAACAAATATAATCATCTGTTACGATTGATCTTATTTTAAATTGATGGAGATGATGAAAATAGCATAAATTATGACTTAGAACACATGTAATATGACATTTTTATAGTGACAAGTACGTATTTAGATGAAAATCTTTAATAGGGCAAAATGTTACCTCTGGAGGGTCAAATTTGGCACCTAAGTTGCTCAGTTTTGCATGGGCTGCAGCATAATCTTTGAAAAAAACATCTTGGTCCTCTGCATATTTCTCAGAGTAGACCTATGATTGTGTGTATAGTAAGGTTGGGTTGTTCTGGATCGTTTTAGAGTGGAAATAACATCTTAATTTGTTTACCTTAAACTGTGGGTCTTCAAATAGAACAGCATCTGTAGGTAGGACCAACAGATCTTCATTTTTTCGTGCTTTGATGTCCTACAAGGATTTTCCAAGCAAAACTCTGTTTAATATCTTAAAGCTACAGTGAAGGAATAGAAAGTGAACTTACTTTGAAGTAACTATTGTCGAATTTTAACCACAGTACTGTCCATGATTGTCCACCAGGTGCACCAGGTCCAGCTTTCTATAAGCAACGCAAAATGCCACAATTGAAGAAAAAAAATCACATTTACTATAGATCTTTATGATCTCAACATGGAGATGTCACACAATGTATGATAATGGAAAGAAAATGTTATGCTTTCAGTCACGAGATAGAGCGAACAGAAAGATCGTGATGCTTGCAGAAGAGAGCTAGAACGCGAAAGACATGTTTATGTAAAAAAATGAGGAGACAATTATAGAAAAAATGCACTATCGATACACAAGTTGAGACAAGTACACTGCCTAAAAGATCCATAATTTTTTAAACAAGATTAAACTGGAAATTTGAGCATTTTCAAACATTTTCAAATTTGTAAAATTAGTGTCTTGAAGAATGGGTCGATTAAACTAGAGCTTGAAGAAATTACAATGTATGTTTTCTTGCAAATTAATTACTTTTTCAAAAGAACAAGATAACCTGCAATCTTAACCTAGAGAGTCAGGCCTTTGGTAATAAAAACGACATAGCAAAGTGTGCTTGACATTTTAAAATTTCCTCATATCATCTCAAAGTCGCAAAAATAAGAGTTTCATAGCACAAAGTTACATGATTTAGTAATTTTTTTTTTTTACCAAGTTTGCAATTTTTTGAGCTGCCTCGACAAAAATAGCCGATGAGTTGATATCAGGATGCTATGAAGACTAGCTTCAACACTCAGTTGTTTTTTTTTTTTTCTTTTTTCTTGATTAGTTAAAAAAAACAGGCAACTCGTTTATGCAAGATAATATATTTTTATTAGATATCATAAAGTTATTTGAATTGAGGAAATGTTCAAATTCTCAACATTTATTAGCCTTTTATATAGTTTCTTTTGAGCTTGAGTTGGAAAAGAAAGGGTATTCTAGTCTAGACAATTTAATGTTTTATTTATAGGGTTTAATGAGATAAAACAGACAGATGACTTACTGTATACTTAGTTTCTGCTTTTCCCCAACCACTGCGTTCTGGTCTGGATCGACCAAGTGTATGTGCACCAGACAAGGCAACAATCTCCTAAATCAAGGAAACAGAGGATTTTAGGCAAAGTTATATTAACTATGAAATCATATTTAGTTGAAAACATTATGATAAAACCTTATCATCCAAGCCCATTCTGTAGAATACACTCCGTAAATGATCAGCGGGTGACGGAGGACCAGCATCTGATAAAAAAAATAGAAGTGGAATGGATAAGAAAACAAATATCCAACAGGGACATAGAAGGATTGTAATAAAAAAAATTCGCAGGCAAGGAGACACGTCAGTCTCATTTGAAAGCACCTATGGATAATCAAATATGTCATTATCAATTTATGCATAGTGATTACGCTAAAAGAAAACTAATGATCTCCCCAAGTGACCTCAGCTTAGAGGAGCCCGCTCCTGGTTGGACCTACAACACTCTCAACTCTCCTCCCCTTTCAATGACAAAGCAATCGACACCTTCTAGGGGCATTGGCTAGTGGAACCTTCTTGGCCAAGAGGCCCTTCAACCAACAACATCCATGACTAGTGGCATCCACTAAGGAGAGAGATCTCCTGGTGTAGAACACATTAAATATGATGGCAACCTCACATTTAGTGTGATCTATTGAGTTGCATCAAACGCCAGGGCTAAACAAGGATGAAGTGGTGTTTCTTCACATGTGTCGTGCCATGAGACTTGCTATGCCAGCCATCCGAAGAGGGAGCAATGAAGCCAAACCATCAGATCCTATGAAAAAGCAAGCAAAATGCCAGTCCGATGTAATGTCTCTAATACACATGACTAAGATTCCTTACCTCCCTACATGGTTGACATTAGCTATAGAATGCAATCCTTTCAATTGATTGCATCCTTTCAATTGTAGCTAAAGAGGGAGTTGGATCACATCCTCTAAAATACAATCCTTTCAATTGATTTGCTACTCAACTGAACTGCTTTCTCATCCAATTACTAAGACCAAACAAACCAAAACACTCCTCAAACTAACCATTAACATTGGTGCTAGGAGGGTCACTACTAATATAGAACCCAGTGAAGCAGAGGATGAACAATGAACAATGAACAATGAACGTATCATTCACAAATCATGAACAACCCTCGATGGTTAGGGCTTCAATAAAAATTGTGTCCTATCCTCGTAGAACTACCCTCTTATATAATATGATCCACCTTGTTGCATTAAATGCTCGTCAAAGGAGCGCAATGCTGTATCCCTACCTGTACACCAAGGTATGGGTTTGGCCACAACCTCTAAAGAGGAAGCAGTGTGGCCATACCATCATTCACTATAAGCAGCCAAGTAACATATCAAGTCAAAAGTAATGTTTCTAATACATGTCTAAGTTTTCTAAGCTCCCTAGTCGGTTTCATTCGACTGTTGAATGCTATCACTAGTTCCCTACCTACTATTGATTCTGTAAGCCAAGTGGCAATTGAACCACATCACTTTAGTCTCAATCCTTTTGTCAAGTGTGTTGAACAACTTGGGTGAACTAAATTATTAAAAACTAGTCTCATTTGGTCATCAAAGCCTCATTTAATCACTAAGGCCAACCAAACCAAACCACCCCGAAACCTAGTACATCTAAACATCAACTATAAGATTGGTAATAAAACTCTAACTCTAATTGGTGTAGGCGTATGCCAATTTTTAAGAATTCATTGAAGAAAACATCAATATCATTTTAAACAAGCTAACATTCTTGTCATTGTGTATCCCACCCATACCTGGATCATTTCAATATGAGTTTGAGATTTTTCTAAATAAATTCCAATTATAATCATTCCCTATAAATCTCCTTTGATAAGGTCGAATATTGCATATATAAAAACTTCTAAACACTTCAAAACATCGAATGTTCAAGAGTTAAATTCTATAGATGTTTTATCATAGCAAACTCAGAGAATAATGTCATATATTGCATGAAAAAAATTGAATCATTTCAAAACATCTAAGGCCTTGTTTGTTTAAGAATATTTTCTCTCTTTTTTGTTGTGTTTTAGAACATAAAATTTAAAAGATAAAAAGAGATGTAAAACAACTATTTAGTATTATTTTTTGACACATTTAAATTTATTAAATGTGAATGGTAACTCAAAGGATAAAATACAATAGATTATCATAATCAAACTCAGACGAGAGAGCATGAGGTAATGTCAATAGCATAGGGAATTGCAACCAAAGTAATTCAAACTAGAGAGTGATAACTACTTTTGTGCATATGAACAAAAAAAAAATCACATTTCGACACACAAAACAAAGATAATATTTCACTCAAAATCTGTCATGGTGAGTATTATATGCAAAGATCAATTGAGAAATAAGTTGCTTGCTATCAGCAAGTTTGCATGGGTCTCTAACCAGGAAGTCTTCCTTCGTCAGGGCATTGTTCAGGTCCAGAGACATCAACCCTTCCATACTTCATAGGGATATGAGGACCACCAGATTCCTGAGAATCAAAGAGTCAATCAATATTAGTTCTAATAGTTCTCCAGCAAAAATTATTAAACACAAGTTGGTTGCAAAAGAATTCTAAATTTTGGAGCAACTATGTCAGAAAATAAAAAAAGACCAACCTCAATAGCTGTAGCACTGGCTAATTGAAACAAATCTGCAAATGTAATGCCTAGATACTTTTCCTTGATAGGCTGAAGAAGCTTTAGAGCATTTACAAGACCTGAAGTACCAAGTCATTAACCATCATATTCAACAAAGATTTAGAATTTTTGTTTAATAACTTCAGTACCAGCATTGGCAGAATGCTTCAACTCTATTTCAAACCGCAAGCTACCATTAGCTCCCCCACATTTCGGCCACTCCTCAATGTTCTTGTCATATGTGCCAGCATCATGCCATCCTAGACGTACCTGTAGGCCATAAAATCATGGCATTATACCTTGATTCAGCCTAATGCATCTACCATAATAAAGAACAATGCATCATTGACGCATGAGGTTCTAACAACAGCTAATATTAAAAACGTTGTCACTAAAATTATTTTCAGTAACAAACCAGTGAAAAATGATTATTTACATGATGACAAAAATTGTCATAAAATGTTGACACCATTATTTCATTTAGTGATGATACTATAAAATAGATTGTTATTAATGATAGAAAAGTGACTAATGTCACATTCAGTAATGAATCAAATAAAAACTATCATTAATAGTTTTAGCCACAGGAGCTAGACCGACGAATCTAGTAATAAAATTATTGTCATCAAAATTTCTAGTGACAAATTCTTAAATATTGGGGTCATTTTTTTTTATTAATACACGCTTTTCTTGTAGCAATTTGTTGTTACATTTTCAGGCTAGCATATATTGTTACATTTTCAAATGCATTTGCCTACATAAATACACACTATATTACCTTAAAAATTGTAAATTAGCTGGAAAAGCAACCATATTAGTATTGTTAATGAAAACTTTAATAATAAGAGAAATTGTTCGCACATCTATCATATTTCATAGCACCAAGACTTCTTTCATATTTTCACAACATAAAGCAACCATCAAAACAAATGGAGGTGAAAGAAGAAAATATGAATCTTTAATTACAACTAGATTAAATAAATTCAAAGGAGACCGTTGATTACTGAAAGTTATGCTTCTAAGAATCCAATACTCCATGTCGTGGTAACTGTCATTTCTGCCTGACTGCATTTTATAATGACAAAAGTTTGAACCAAAGACTATTCTTTGCTCCAGTTTATACTGATGGGCCGTCATTCTCAGGACACCAAAAGAACAGTTAGTGCTAGTAATCTTCGACATGACCTGATAATACAACCCATCTCAACTCAAAACACGATTAACAAAGACAACCCAAATACGACACGACACAATCCAACACTATAAACGATTCATATGAATTGACTTGGTTGCGGATATAAATTATTTAAAAAAATATTAATAACTTTGTCATATAACTTAACTATATTAACATGATACAACAAATTGCCACTCCTAACTTCTAAGACAGTAACGTAGAGCCTCTAGATATTCTATTTTCCATCTGGCATATGGATTCCGTCTTGCCTTCAGAAGTCTCTGTTTGCTCAGTGAACTATCTCAAGAATCCACTTCCTGGATTCCAACCTCACTTTGACTTCAGAAATTGCTACCTAACACGGGACTTAATGGGTATGATCACGTTTTAATTTTATATTTTAGGTGTTTAGCACTTATCTTCAAAACACACCGCAAAAAACTTGGAAACCAGATCTAACAAACAATACAGAGTACTACAATATAACGAACTAGAATACCAGAATAGGATGACAAAAGGTTGTCTTGAGAAGCTCCTTAATGTCCTCCCTAGCGGCCCTCAGCTGATCCGGATAGGAAGCCGCGCAAACGACCGACGTACCCCGGTGTGAGTTGATCGCCGACCTCTGGAAAACACATCAGATCGACGGCACATAACTCGAAAAACAAAACACCGACCCTATTCCTTGCGATCGGAGCTCAGAAGTAAGAGAGCATACCTGGAAGCGAAATGGGGAAGGAGCAGAACGGATAAAGGGAGAGGATCGGAAGGAGGGGAAGGAGCGGCGGAGGCGAGGGGAAGGAAGGTTGGAAGCCGCGGCGTAAGCCAGCGCCGCTCGCTGGGAGTCCACGGGGAAGAGGCCGAAGGAGGAGGGAGCACAAAGCTGCTTCGCCATCGTCGGGATCCCAATCCAATAGATCGATCGCCGGCGATCGAGGTAGGCGATATGGCCTTTTTTTATATACTGTTGATTTTTAGTTTACGAGCCGCCGATGCCCCAGCTACTCTGGCGCTTCGGGTCGTGGGGAGAGGGCACACTAGTGTTGACCACCGTCTTATTTACTTTTTAAACAGAACGGGCACCAGGAGCAGAGCAATCGGAGATCGCCACGCGTCATCCAACAAGGTCTTTCATTCCTCTGCGATGGGCGTTTCACACTGGAGCCACTCGGCCAGTGCCGTCAGGCGCAAGGAACGGAGGGTGTCCGTGACCCCACTACCTTGCTCCAGTTAGAAGGACGGTAAACGAATGGGTGAAAAGGAGCAGGAAACTATTGGAAGAAGGCATGGGAATACAATACTTACAATGAAGATATTTTTTAATTTAAATCTTCTTTAAATAATAAATTTGATTAAAATAGATAAAGGTTTTTCTTTTGATTGTGTATTTCTTCTAACATATATGACATATATGGATATATAGATAATTAATAAAATGTTTTTTAAAAACCATGAAAACGAATCTCTCACGTAATCATATAAATATATAATACAAGATAATAAAAATGAGAATGAAAAATGACCAACATTTATTATATATCTTATTTCATTTATTTTTAAAGATTGTTAGATAATTTAAGAATATCAAAAGACATATATGCCAAATTAAATTTTATTTCACCATTTAAAATGGATAACCAAATTTATTCTCAATCTTAACAAATTGATCAACAATAACAATGACAAACTTCAGATCCACCTCGCACTTTACATTCTCCTCCTCTGCACGAGGATGAACACCAAGTGTTGCATTCACTAGTGTCATCAGCACCGTTACAACCGGTCCGTGGGCTATTACCCCATTCACGATACTCCCAACAACAATTAATGGCATCAGAGACATCTTCAATTTAAGATAAAAAAATATCAATATTAGTAAACATGAACAACACAATAAATAAATTCAATAAAGATTTAAAATAGAATTAGTTTGGAATATATAAAAGATAATGTTAACTTACTTGCAACGCACAAGGTAGTAAAAATAAGAAAGACACAGAGAATTACAACTCTTGACATGGTGTACTGCTAATTCTCTTTTACAATTTGTATGTATATTTTGTGTTTAACTACGGTGTAAGATGAATATATATATTGGTAAGAAAAGTGAAGAAAGGGGATAAAATTAAAAGAAAATGTTATGAATAAAATAATCAATCATATAATTAGAAGCAAATTACTCAAATAAAATTTTAAAATAATATTATATATCTAACTTTCAATTATGTATAGTCATATATAAAAATAAATTTATAATTCTCAAAATTAAAGACAGACAAGTTTATACATTGCGTTTATATATTAAATTTTTTATTAGAGTTAAGAGAGAAACAAATTTATTTTACTATAAATAGAGGGAAGAATTTAAAAATTATTCAACAACATCCATAATAAAATAATTTGAGTAGGAATAAGTTTAATATTTTTCATCAACTGATAAATT
Organism: Hedychium gardnerianum; assembly: GCA_038050645.1. Taxonomy (NCBI): domain Eukaryota; kingdom Viridiplantae; phylum Streptophyta; class Magnoliopsida; order Zingiberales; family Zingiberaceae; genus Hedychium; species Hedychium gardnerianum. Next base: position 1,993,387 of record JBBUKS010000073.1, read on the forward strand.
AATTTTGCACTACCAAAAACTTGTGGAATAGCGATGGAATTAGCGACGGAGATTTTTTTCCATCGCTAAATTGCAACAGAATTAATTTTCCATCGCTAAATTGCAATGAAATAATTTTTCGTCGCTAAATCCATCTCTATTGAAGCGACGGGTGGAGAAATCATAATTTTCGTCTCATGTTGCGACGGAATTTTATTTTTCGTCGCAATTTAGAGACGGAAATTAATTTTCGTCGCTAATTAGCGACAGAATATTAAATTTCATCGCTAAATTGGGCGATTTAGTCGGCCTTCTTCCCTTCTTCTCACGTCTTCTCTCCCTTCGATCGCAGTCGTGCTGCTGCCATCGAGTTCCGCCGCCACGAAGGTATGTCTTTCTTCTCTACTGTGCTCTCGTTTTCTCTCCCTCCGCGTGGTCGGTTGCGTGTGGCCGGTGGTTAGGCGGCTGGGCATGGCCAGCGGCTGTGCGTGGTCGGCGGCTGCGAGCTGCATGTGGCCGGCGGCTGCGCGTGGTCGGCGGTATAGTAGTTGCGCGTGACAGGAGGCGCCGCAGTTGCGCGTGGTCGAAGGCTGATGCAATTACTCTTCTCAGCGGACAACTACGTATTACTATTGTCAACCCCATGACATATGAGCTATGCAGTAGGCCAGTCATGTACCACTTTAACCCTTCTTTTGAAACCTTGCATATGTTATTATTCAGAGACTGCTGCTAATGTGATTCGATTTTGAGAAAGTAGTTGGGTCTGTGATTCTTATAATATGATGCACTTATGTTTGTTAGAGTGAAATGAATTTGAATTATTCTCTTTATAGTTACCTGGTTAAATCAATATAAGGTTACATGATTATTTCAGTGGATAATCGAGTTGAGATGGTAGGATCAATTGACATGGGATGGATGAATTTAAGGCTGCGGGCCAGACGAGCCTAGCAATTAGTTCTAAGGTTTCATGATTGTTCTAAGTGAAAACAATCATGTTAACAAGGTGATTAGCTCGACTTGTACCGAGCAAGCAGGTGAACAACTAAGAGTAAAATGAATCATTTCAGTAGTCATTCTAAACAATGCAAAATACCCACTGAACAAATTAGGTTATAAATGCATCTATATTCAATTTTTATACATTCTTAAAATTTCTGACTTTTTATTTTTGGTCTTCATACCATATTTGAGTTTGTTTGGTGGATATAGCCAATCTATATTGTCAGGGTATGAGTGAACATCTTCAACTTATGCATCTATAAAAGATGTTCTAAAATAATGATCTTATAGAATATATTATTTATTAGATAAATAGTAATTTACTATTTGAATGTACATTATTAATTAATGTATATGATTGAATCTTAAACTCATTTACTAAATGTCCATAATACGATTCATAGCATGAGAGAACTTGTGATTGGATCACAATTAATGAACATCTTTATATGTGTAATTATGAATGTATTAAAATATTCTCTAGTTGATGAATTAATAAGTTCATACATTATTGATTTTGAGAGACTAGCACATATTATACTCATTGATTTATCCAAACAGTTATTCCTCACTAGCTGGAGACATTTGGATATTGAGAGTTAAACGTGGACGCTAATTAAAGATAACTAATTTATTGGAATGACCTATCATGAGTGAATCGATAAATCGGGAAGCGCTTGCACCGAGCGGCCCATCAGTTCAGTATTTTTAGGTCAACTATCAATTAAGAAAAATTTATTCGTTAATTTATCGAAATTAGAACTCAATTCGTAGATGTTTGAAAAATTAAAAAGACACATTGCCATTGTTGAACCATTTCTCGGGGAAAAAAAACAAAAAAAAACGTCTATTTTAAACCATCGAAGGGATGATGCTTTATGATTTATCATAAAAGAGTGTTACCTTATTTAATAGTTTGGTAA
>JBBUKS010000073.1:2001718-2024278 GCA_038050645.1 Hedychium gardnerianum
GGACGGAACGTGTTCGTGTGGATACCGAAAGAGGCGCGAACGCTTGATCGTGCTGAGGTCCAACAAGAACCAAAGTTACTGCCGGGAGAACGTAGCTCACGCAACAAAGGTATAACTTTCATAATCCCTTAGTATACGATTTTCTTCGCATGGATCTTCTGAAGGATCTTGAATTTTATTCCGCTGCACACTTATGTTATTTTACGCTCAAGATCCTAACAGACTAGCAAAGTTAAGTCTAGTCAGGTCAAAGGTTAACCGAATGACTAGCAAAGTGAAGTCTAGTTATGTCAAGGTTGATCGGATGACTAGCAAGGGAAAGACCTAGCAAGTTAGTAAGAATCAGATGTTAAGCATAAGTCTAGTTAGGTCAAAGGTTAATCAGATGACTAACAAGGAAAGCCCTAGCAGGTTAGAGAGAACCGAATGTTAGGAAAGGGAAAAGTCAAAGTAGGACTAGATGACCGAATGCTTGGTCCAAGCAGGTCAAAAGTGACCGGATGTCTGGTAAGCGATAAGTCCAGGTAGGTCAAGGGCTTCATTTTTTTTATATTTATTGTTCTTGTAAATCTATAAGATGAGTTTCTCCGCCTCTGAAAATGTTCTAGAAAGGAGACCACTAATGGAATCACGCTGAGTGCATAGGCCTTGAATATACTGACTCTAGGGGTTGGGAACCAAGTAAAATCCTGCGAGTCTTCTTTCATCATTTTTTTTATATTCCTCTACAACTAACTCTGATTAGAAAGATGACTAACGATGAAAACAAAAAGAAAGCGATGATCGATATTCACCCCCCTCCATCGATCGCATCGATCCTACAATTCTAAGGTCTCTAGGTCTATTGATGTTTTTTGGTCGGAACTCATTGATGGACCTACAATATTTGGATTTCTACAAAATTTCAACTACATGCAAGGTATTAGTCTTTACAAGGTAGATATGGTGTGAATTCTTTGTTCTAACTACTATCAATGAAGTTCTTGTGGCGTGCCAGTTGGCACAAAACAGTGTAGTTGTTGGATTTTAATGAACAACACATCTTGTAGAGTTGAAATTTCTAAGCACGACAACACCCAATGTTTAAAGTCATAACTTAAAACAATGTTGATCTATTTAAAGGAAGACATGTATAGGATCATAATATTGGAATTTCCTTAGCAAACTAGAAAATATCATCATTTACAAGCAAACTGAAATGCTAAGACGAGCATACAACGATTTTCAGCTATACAATATCTCCACTCAACAATACTTACATAAAAAGTAATTAATATGCATTATTTTTTACATTTTACCTTACAAAATCTATAAATCAATCATAATATTTTTGCATACATATACCAGTAATTCAAGAACCAGGGGTTGGTGGCATTCTACAAGACCTTCGATTATGACCTAGTTGTTTGCAGCGGGTGCATATGTTTTTTACCTTCCCATTATGTTTCAACTTGATATGTGCCTTCTTTCACCTATCAGGCAGTACAAGGCTATGAGGATGCAGAACTATAGTGTTTTTTACATCACTAGGCCAAAATTCCTTGCTTTAACGAGGGTAAATACGATCCATGTAAGTGGAATTCCAATTTTGTGAATGAAAATAATGCTCACAATACTGGAGTGTATTCATATTTTGGTGTGTGATGACGAGAATGGTATGTGAGCAAGGTAGTCTTGAATTTTGAAACTCTCTATAGTTGTAATATTTTCATTCCAAATCAACAATGTATGAAGCACCCTATGTTTGTAGTTCCAATTCATTTTGAGAGTAGGGGTGGACTTTATATGGTCTTTCTTTTTCTCTCATTGAATCCATTTCTTTGGTAGAATGAGGTGTCAAAGCACCATACTATTTCGAGGTTTCCTCCCTACGGTTAAAGAACCATTGAGCTACCTTTCTTTTGATATTATCAATTAACCTGTTTATGGGAAGTTCACGTGTATGCTTTGAACAAAACATTTAAACTCTCTGCATACTTAGTGGTTAGCATTGTGTACATTCTCCCACTAAAGTGTGCATTAGCCCATCTTTTAGGGTCAATGTTATGAAGTCACTTATGTGCATCTAGATGTTTTTCAAGCATGGACTGCATTATGAGATCATACTAGAGTGTTGTGTTTGCTCATGATGCTGCCCAAAACATGCCTAAAGCTGACCTATCTTGAGTATCTGTTACCATGTTCCAAGACATGTGGTAGAAACAGAAAGTATGATGGATAGTCCAAGTAGACTTTCCAAACTGTTGATATAATGCTGTGATGTCTATTTGATATAATGCTCATTGACTGTGCATCGACAGTGAAGAATCTCTTCATATGACCCAAAAACCACTCCCATGTAGACTCACATTCAACTGTAGCGATTCCAAAGGGAAATGGTGTTGGTGCAATGGAAGCGGTTCTGATTGCTAGAGGGGAGGGGTGAATAACGACCTACAAATTAAAAATAACTATTTCTCTTGCTAACGAGTTAGCAAGGACACACACACATTAATTAATAAAATAACACATAAAAGAAAGAGGACACGAGAAATTACTTGGTTACAACCCTCGGGTTGTTAGTCAAGAACTATGAAGACTCCATTATCTTCTCCTCTTCGGAAATGACCCGGAGGCGGAGAAGCCTCTTACAATGGATAAGAACAAGAGAAATAAAAGAACTGAAATACAAAGTATGTTGTATTTGGATCTTAGAGCTTCTGTCCCTTTTATAGCCTTCATCTTGATCTGATGTGACATCTCTGGTCGACCGAACCCTCTCCGGTAGCCTGGACAATGTTGATGTTATATTTAAGAGTTGTCCTAAGGCAATCGCCTTGTGGCTTGTACTATTTATATGATAAATATAGATTCACTATTTGAGTGCATATTCTTTATGTGTCTAAATTGGTCTTAAACTCATTTATTGAATGTCCGCAATACGATTCATAACATGAGAGAACTTGTGATTGGATCACAACTAGTGAGCGTCTCTACATGTGTAATTATGAATGTTTGCATCTTCCCTAGTCAACAAATTGATGTATTTGGACATCATCAATTCTATAAGACTAGCACGGATTATACTCCTTGGTCTAACTAAGCAGTCGTTACTCACTGGCTAGAGATATTGGGATATCAAGAGTTAAACATGGATGCTAGTTATGGTAATTAGTTCATTGGAGTGACCTATAAGACATCATATGGTTCTCTACATATATAGATATGTTTGTGAAGTTCTTACTGCAGCTCGAGTGCAACTTTCCTTCGACTTGAGGTATTCAAGTCACCTTGATCATAAAGGTTTATGGTTTGACATCTTAAGCAAAGCATCTCCTTGGAGATGTGAACCCGAGATGATTGGGTATAAGTTGAAGTGTCCGAAAGTGTTTGAATTTCCCACAGAGGATTCACCGCTCCTTGCGAGGAGACGTATATCCTATGGCCACTTGTCAGGATTGTTACTCAAAGTATTTGGCCAAAGCATCACATGTTAAGAGTATTGGACTCTTAGACACATGTATGAGTAATTAGAATTTACAGGACAAGTAAATATGATTTGGGCTAGGTGTGGCGTAGTCAGCCTAATGGGGATAGACACAATAGACCATGTCCTGAACCAAGTGAGTATAAGACGAGTGAAAGGAACGAGGCACGACTCACTGTAGCTACTTAAAGGGTTCAGAACTAGTTATGTGATCAATTATGGTTTTTTGGTTAATTGGAGATCATGATATACTACTAAGTGTCACTCATGATCAATCCATAATTAAATAGTTAATTATGGATGACCAAGAGACAAATTGAGAACCTATTGGGTCACACATACTACTAGTATCTAAAAGACAAAAACAAGTTTGAGAATTTGATTCAGATCAAGAGATATAATGTTTGGTTGGACCAAACAAAGGATAAATATGGAATATATTTTGTTGGAATGGAAGCGCGAATGGGTCACATCTCTTATAAAAGAGTTAAGACCCTATTTGGTTTTGCCATGAGCCGACTTTGTTTAATTGTGAACCAAATTAAAAGGTTAATGGGCTGGCTAAACTTTGGTTAACGCATATTGGGTTTGAATTGGGCTTCATCATTAAACCCAATAAGAGGAATATATATATATACTTGGAGAAGTATAGACAATTATTATTGAATTATATTATTTTCTTTCTCCTCCCTCTCCTCCTCTCTTTGGCCAGCCACACCCCAAAAAGGTTCTTCCCTTTTTGTTGCCGAAAACCATAAGGAAGAAGACTCTTCTTCCTTCTCTTGGATCACATCTCCTCCGTGCTTGGCTAGTACCGATTGGAGGTGAGACTTGTTGCTCAAGGAGTTGTCTTGAAGAGCTCGGCGTGGATACGAATACAGGCGAGGTTCAACAACGTCGCTCTAGTTGATGCCCTTTCCTTTACGCATCATCCGTAAGGTATACCTAGAGTAAATGCTATTCTTAAAAGTTTTATTTTATCGATCATGTCTGCATGAGATGTATCCTTGTATGCGTGTGGTATGTGATGTAATAATTAGTTTTTGTTATTATTATTTAATGTCTTCCGCTGTGCATGTTTTGCGAAACGTGTTAAACACACACCGCATCGGGCTACCCAACAAGCCAAGGCTTCCCTTCCACTAATGGCTCTATTATAGAAATGGATAATGGGAATAGCTGCGTAAATACAAGGAGATAAAACTCCAAGAAGAACAAGGAGAGAGATAAAAGATTGGAATCATATATGATTTTGTCCAATTTACTAGTATTTCAATGGACCAAACTATTTCATCTACTAAGTTGAATAATCAAGGACCTATAATTAGATTCGTTATGACCAGAAGCTAAAAATTATGGTCTTAGAAATTGCAGAACATTTACAGTTAACACCTGAAACAATACGATCAAAAGGTAGTACTAAGAAAATTAGCGAAAGAAGACGAGAAGATACTGCAATGAAGGCATATGCACAAGCAGAACTTATGGTGCTAGATAAATTCTTTAGTTATTGATAGTCTTTTTCTTCAAGCAAACAAAAGAAGAATATCATTGTCTATAACTACTTGTATGCTACTTAGAATCTATGAAAATCATTGAGATTCAAGAACTAGGTCAGATAACCTTAAGCACAGTAAGATTTATGATTAGGTGTGTCCAATACATAGAAATCACACAGATGTGCACACAGATGTATATTTAACATAAAACAACCAGCAAATAACCAGCACACTACCTTGTTTAGATAGTTGATTTGCGTAACCACACAAATAAGAACGATAATGGTAAATGCCCAAGTTTGTGGATATATCAATTGATTCATTCCAGAAAATGTCAATTTCAGCGCAATTCCAAGGGCCTTGACACTCATGACCTGTCCAGTCAAATGTGTTTATGCAAACATCATAAAACTCAACAAAAACATGAAGAATGAGTGAATATGAAATCATAATAGTTGCATAGCAGAGAAAGTGGATACCGATAGAGAACCAACCAACGAACAAACACCAAGATAGAACATTATATTTGTCTGCCCATACTTGGGGATATAGCAGAATATAAGCACTAAAGAGGCTGAAATCACCATAGTTGCATAGCAGAGAAAAACTGCAAGACATGTAAATGAATCTTAGTAACTCTTTAAGTAGTTTGATCAGCAAATTCAAATGGAGTGCCAAGGAGCATCATAGCCAATAGATAAATAGGTAAAATAAGTGTGAATTAAAGTAATATTGCTTTGCCACCAACAGTATACAAACAGCCAAAGACCTGGTTCAGTAGCAAGATCCCATACTTCTTTCACTGAGTCAATAACCCTTTCCTGTGGAGCATGAAGAACTATCATTGTTGATCCCACAACACAAAGTGCACATCCAAGAATACCAAAAACATGCAGTTTTTCCTGCAGTATAATGTGAGCCAGCACAGTACTGAAAGATAAAAATGATGATTTTAGCATGTGAATATTTTGTATAATGTATGAATTGTGTGCCAGTTAGGTACCTGATTATAATGCTAAGTGCCCCAAGTGGAGTTACGAGAATTGCGGGAGCAAATGCATAAGCAGCAAAATTGGCAACTTCCCCAACAATCACTGATCATCAAGTCACTAATGTTAGAGTTCATTAGCACTGAAGAACATGGAAGAGTACCAAAATCATTCAAGGCATGCAACAGATGACCCATGCAATAAAAGAAAGGAATCTGGCTAATAAATATGAAGCATACCATCAAACTGATGAACAAGAAACAAAAATCCATAAACAATTTGATAAATAAATTCCTCATTCTTACAAATTTATAAACAATAATCTGTGCAGTAGAAACAGAATACCACCTGCATTAACTAAGCAAAAATAAAAAAATAAAAAAAAGGTTAGGGTGAACATACTGGTCCTTGATTTGAATGTGAATTTTCTATGCTCATACCACCAGTCTAGCATGTCTTGTTTCCCATCAGTTGACCAGTAGGCAATTTAATACACTCAAGCGCATTTAAGCATTAACCAATTACGAGAGAATAAGATCTTCTGATAAGTACACATATACTCATGGCCATGTCATTTACTAGAAAAGGACTATGCAACATAACAATGAAAAGAATAAAGCAATCTTACTAGTAATCATGCCTGCCCACCAAAGTGGCTCATATAAGTAAGAATAACCTCCCAAACCTGTAATCAAATGAAACTTGCTTGAGTTCATGAGTGGATCAAGAACAACATATCAACGCAAGTGTTTAGATTAGTATATTACTAAAGACCAGATATCATGAAAGATTAGAAAGAGAAGAAAAAAATAAACTATTTAATTGAATTCCATAAATAAAATAATGGTCGTCTACTTGTTGATCATAAAAAATACAGAGATGAGTCCCAGCATGACCCATGAACATTTTTATAAGAAACTCCCCTCTCTTCCTAATCAATCAAAAAGTCATTCATCCTGGAAAGATTTTGTCATCCCTTAAACAGAAGAACCAAAATCGATGTCCTTATACTTAGTGAACAGATTAATCTTGTGACTTCCCACATCTCAAGATAACACAAGATACATAATTTAATATCATAAGTTGGATGATTTAATAATGTAACATGATTCTGTCATCCATTCAATCAAATTCAATATCATAAGTTCTACAATTTAAGAAGGTAATATGATTCTATCATCCATGCAATCTAATCGGTTTTAGTTAAAATGAATAATACCCACGTTATGTAATGTGGTTCTATAGGCTTTGTGAGTTTAGAGTTAGTGTAATCTATAGTACAGTGATAATATATATATATATATACACACATATATATATAATGCAAGAATTTATGAAATCATAGAAATTTTTGTCACAGCTTCCTTCTTAAAAATTGAAGTTTCTCCTTTCATCAACTTCATTCAAAACAAGACATAATGAGTATAGAGTTACACACATCTAGAATGATCAAGATTTTTTATTTATTTTAAAAAAATCTACCCAATTGAGACAGCAAGCACTGCTCATAAGCCAATTTTCCTATGCAAATGTAAAAATTGATTCCTTTTGTCACATATGTGTTAGCTTCTATTGAAATATTCAATAATTTTTATTATACCATGTTTTTAGAGGAATTTAGAAAATTATAATAGCACAGTGTTTCTCTTTTATTATTTGAAAAAATTGTTATTTTATAAAGAATAAGTCATGTTATCAATTTATAATGGGATTAGGATTGCATGTATTGAATTATGATTTTGAGAGTTAATACAATTTTAATTTACAACATGGTATCAGGCCAAGTTCCTTTTCCCTAAACCTCAAATTCCGGCCGCTACTATCTCTGCCTCTAAGCATCATGCCTCACCCCAAAACCCGAAACTATACTTTTTCCCTAAACCCTATACCATGGCCTCCACTACCTCTACAAGGACCGCATCTACTATGCCTCAAAGTTTATTATTTGAAAATGTATTTTTATTTTATGAAGAATAAGTCATATTATCAATCTATAAAATAGTTAGGATCTCATGTACTGAATTATGTTTTTGAGAGTTAATACAATTTTAATTTACAACCGTTTTCTTTTGAAGCTATAACTACCTCCATTCTATCATATTTAACGTTCATCTATGCTTGTGCCTTATCAATAGTTAAAACAGTAATAAAGGTCTTACATCTTGTAGTTGTTTCTGGAATGTTCCTGAGAGGCTTGACAATTGAAGATTCAGCATATCTTGACCATGCGCCATTATCAGTGATTAGTCATTCACAAACTAATTTCCCTTTCCACATCATTTAAAATGCCTCCAAAACCAAACAGGACGGTCAAGATCAATAATTAGTTCAACTGAGTTTATTCACATCACTGAGTTTATTCATTATATAACTAGGACTTCATAAGATTAACCCGGCACTCATTTTGCAATTGTTTGCTGCAGATATTGCTGACAAATTCCACATCGTTTTCTAAAAGGTCAACTTGGGGACTGCTAAAATTTTCTGTTACTCCTACCGCTCATGATGCAAAGTCTGTTTCCAAGTGTTGAGTTATCACCGTCATTTACTGAGATTTCTTCTCGGGGCAATGCTTGACAGTGCCCAGATGTGCATCCGTCAAGTGAAATCCATCCGGTTATTTCACCTAACTTGAAATTGGGATCAAATTATGATTTATCATGTCAAGCTACATAGCAGGCTCGGATTACCCTACAAAAAAAAAAAACTTTTCCGGCAATACTGTTGCAGTGTTCGAGAACGATTTGAACTTAATTCGAGAACTAGATAAACAAGGAAGCATTGAGTATTTAACAATAGGAATATCAAAAGCCTCATAGAAAGAGAAGCTCGAGCAAATCAGCAAGAACTGTGCACTCAGGGTAGAAGCCACGCCATGGAATTGCCAAAAACAGAACGCACGAACTCACCTGCCCTATCCCCGGCCGCGCCGGCCTTCTTCAGACCCTTCTTCTTGACGATAAAGCTAGCGCCGATGAAGGCGCTAGAGGAGAGGGCGAGCGCCAAGCCCTTGATATTGTCGGCGGACATGCCTCTATAAGCCGCGGCCAACAAGCTCCCACCTGCCACCGCATCGGGCGGCGGCGCCATTGTTCCGGTTCCTCCTATGCCCCTCCCTCCACCGTAGCCACCGCCGCCGCTCGTCGCCGCAGTTCTTGGAACCTCAGCGGCACCAAACCGATCGGATCCAAGAGGAGATTATTCGGCGCCGCACAAGCAGCGAAACGCAGCCAATGCTGCGGGATCCAGATCAAGGAAGGGATGTGCCCCTGAGTCCTGAGGCGGAGGTTGGCAGTAAAAGCGCGTCGTTGAGACGTTGACGCCGTCGGATTCAACGCACCGGTTAACGTGACACCTCGGTGGCATCAGCTCACTTCCTTTTCCCTTTTTTCCTTTCCAAGCGATGCATCCGCACCGCACCCAGAGGTTTCCGGGTTACCTCGTAGGAAATTTGAAAAGTACTCTAATTTAGCGTTTTAGTACCAAATAAATTTAACAAAACGTGTATAAAACTAGATCGGAATACCCTGATGTGTTTGGTTCAAGTTATCATATAAAATTTTGGTTACCTGATTATCAAGTAATCACATAACTAAAGTTTTGTGGAATAAAACACAAAAAATTTGTTAACTCCGGAATCAACAAAAATCTTACTTTTCTAAGGTTTTTCGATTTCGGGTTGCATGCCCCTTTTGCTGACATGTCGGACATGAATCATTACTCGGGAATCACCGATTACCTAAACCAAACAAGGTTTTTGTTGATAACCTTGGATGGATAACCAAAGTTATCAAGAATAACCCCCAATCAAACGCACCTTTAGTTATTATAGCTATTAAGGTTCGACCTGCTTCGGATTCAAATTATTATTTAAATATTTATAATTTAATTCTTAATTATAATATATTTATAAAAATAAAATAAACAATCAAGATTTCTTAATTATTCATGATGAATATTTTTTTATTCATATTGTTGATGGATAAAAAAAAATTTATAACTTAATTCAATATTATTTTATTTATTATTTTTTAATTAAAGTTTAACCTACTAAATAAGTCTGCCTGTGATTAGAATTTTTACTACACATCAGTATTATAGGTACAAATTTATTTATAATTAATTTTATATTTTAAAAAATAATACAAAATTAGATGGGATTAACTTACAATCTAAATTCCCATTAAAATAAACTCTTTTCAATATTTAAATATTAATATTCTACTTAAAAGTTGAAGTGTGTAACATGATGCATGAACTGCAGATGCATCTATTAATTGTATTGAACTGTGTTTTATTACGAACAACAAACACAACACAACTGGAAGACATAATGTTTTGTTTTTTTCAGTCAATATATTACATCATCACGTATCTCACCACAGCCATATTTCCAACTTCTCGAGCTCTACAGGAAAAGAGAATTGAGCAAGCAAAGTTCTACACCACTAGCATAAGCCATTTTGTGTTCTCTTCTCGTCTTTGATGAGATAATTACCATAGTAGTAAACCTCCTGAATCTAACACAGGATTCACTCAACAAATTCTTTTGATGTTTCCTTGGATTTGCTCTTCTTTGTAAAGAAGAAAGCATAGCAGCCGCTCATTTTCCTGCAAACTCAAAATAATACGTTAAATTTCAGTGATTATACGAGTAAGAACAGCAAATCTCGATATTTTTGTCTGAAGAATTTACCTGCTACTACTTCTACTTGTGCTTCTGCTACTTGTTTCAAAACTGCTTTTGCTGATGCTTTCCTGGTCGCCCAACTCATTTTTAGTCCACCAATCTCCCTTGGTGCTCTCGTGCAGCCCCTTCTCTGCCTCTGGCTTTGGCGACACCTTTGCCGAAGAGTTAGACCTCGACCTCTTCATCTTCCCTCCACCTAAAACTGGCACAAATGTTTTGAGGAACAACCCATTCATGGTATCATTTCTCGGAAGCCTTCTTGTTCCCTTGCTTTTATCTGTGGCCTTGTCTGCCTTAATATTCTTGGTCCCTTCCTGTCTCCTTTGTGCAGCTTCCTCCACCTTCTTCACTAGCCGGGGAGTCTCCACCATGTCTCTCAATGATAGTTCATAAGCCGGCTCCGGCATGCCTCTCACCAAATCCATCATCTCCTGCCTGTACCTGGCGATCTCCTGAGCTCGCAAAGTCGGATAGTGCATCGGAGAGCTGCTGGCTGATGAACTCGTCAGGAAGCCTTTGTTCTTCCACAACAGATTCGAAGAAGTGCTGAAATAATCCTTTCCTTGTTTATAATAACTGTAATCGAGTGATGCTCTTCGAATCAGTGTGACAATCTTGTGATCGTCTTCTCTGCCAGACTCAAAGACATCCTTTGTCGCACTTTGATAATCTTCAACTCTCAGATTTGCAAAACTAAACTGGTTTTGGTTGGGAACGTCTATCATGGTGGAGAGATGAATGAAATGGCCAAGAGAATGCAAGTGCTTCCATTTTCAACACGCAGAGGTCTGGTTTTAATGGAGTCATTGGCTGTCCTTTTCCTTCTCTCTAACGTGTTCTTCGCGTTTAGTGGATGGGTAAAGTCATGGCTTCTAGATGGTGTTAACATGATCGTATTCTTAGTGATGGTTAAACACAGCTCATCAACGTGTAGTTGTTCTGAATACTGAGACTTGCGGTTGCCGATTCTGCCCGCAACATGTTTGTGGATATTCAAACTTGATTCAACTCTGACAACAAAATATAAATATGATGCGAGCAGAGTCGTATCGGTTACCAATTTGTTAAGGCATTGTATTTGCTTCAGCCATTCAGCTAACCAACGGGTTGGAAAAAGTCATTGCCTCTAGATTCGGCCATAAATGAATCAGAACAAAGTCACACGGACTCACAACACCTTCCAATACTTCATGTGTTCTATTTAACAAACTATCTATGAATGCTTAAGCCTTAAAAAATATGAGGAAATTTTGGCACGGTCAAGCACATGGTCTACTACGGTTTGCACGCTTGAATAATAAATAGGATGGAAAAAATCGTAAGAAACAAACAAAGTTGAATAGACGTCCGTCGTCCCGATTAGCTCGTTGTTCGTGTGCGCGACTTTTAGCTTGTCCTCAATTTTCGCTGCTCGCGGTCTTTACTTTGCACAGCTGTTGCACGAGGATTCTTTGTTTATTATCGTAATTAAAAATAATAATTAAATAATATTAAATCTGAGATAAATTAAAAAATGTTAATGAAAATTCATCCAAATAATTAGTATTCTTAAGTTTATTTTTTATTGAAGATTTTTTTTATAATATATTGTAGTTGAAATTTGAATTTTAAATAAGATTTAATTATTATATTATTATTTCGAGGGCTTATTATCACAATTAAAGAGACAACCAAATTGTTCAATCCATCTCAAAGACGTTTCTCAGAAGAAGGCTTTGTGACGTAAACCAAAAAAAAAAAAAAACAAGAAGAAGAGATATTCTACTTTTTTTTTCTTGTTTTTTTATTTTTCAAAGTTTTTATATATTTTTTTTATTTGTGAGAAACGTGCAAATCATTGCGTCAGAGTGAATGATGTACAGGGATTAAGAAACTTATCACAAATCTTTATTTTTAGGCCATTCTCTATCTAACACATTAAATAATGAATGTTACGCCATGTAAAAAAATAGTTCTGCTAGAAAATTAGAATATGTGATATAAAATATTCAAGGGTATATATAGTGATTAATCCTTTCTAAAATCATAATGGAGTAGGTAGGCCAACTTATCTAATTGAAAGCGCACAAATTTAATTATACATCAAATTAAATTTTTTTGCGGTGCTCTTTTAAGAGTTATAGTGTTTTTCAGTTTGTTTTGACTTATAATTATTCAAATTGAAATTTTATATGGTTTAGTCAATTACAATCAAAGTGGATTCTGGTCGAGAATTTAAACAATTTTTTTGGTTCAAGTTAAAAAAAAATATTATTAATTTGAGTCGGATAATGGACATTCTAAGTTGCCTGGATCTTTTAAGTCCTGTGATATAGTTGAGTTGGTATTTAAATGATATAATTATTATTTTTTAATTTTTAAATTCATCATCCATCATTATTTTCATGATTCAAACCTTTCCTCAAATATCTGATCATTCTTAATCTATTTTAAATTTTTCTTCAAGTATTCGGTCATTATTGATTTGCTCCGGGTCTCCCTTTCTTTCAACTTCGTTTAAGGTCACCCCATATGGTATTCATATTGTCTACTTTGGACTTGAGCCCCCATAAATTTATTTTTAGACTTTATCCAAAATACCTTATAGCAATGAAAATATCTTTTATTTTTTAAATCTATGATATTTTTTATGAATTTTTAATGTAAGACTTTGATTGTATTTCCAATAAATATTTTGATTTGTTTAATAGATGAAACAAGATTTGTGTATATTCTTTGAGATCTTGAATTAAAGAGAAAAAATATTTGTGACTTCATTAATTTTGTAGGCCAAAACCCAATCAAAAAGATAGAGTGAGCTTTTAGTTTGAGTGTTTGTTATTTTCACTATTTTATTTTATGATAATCTTAGCAATTAAGATGAGATATGAATTTATATGCTTCTAAATGTTTGAATAAATGCCTTACAAAATTGCAATACAAGCAAAAGTGTATGTGATATATTTTTTAATTTTTTTTTATTGAATTCTTAGGTTAATAATTATGTCTCCTAAGTACATGTCTGGATCTCAAAAAAGAAAAAAAAAGCTAAATATTAAAAATACAATTTAAAATCAAGCTGCAAATATCAATAAGTATTTTGTTTCAAACTAATCGACATAAATTAGATATTTGATGTCAACTAAAAAAAATATAAGAACTTGAATTAGGAGACTTACTCTAATGATATAGGAAAGTGAAATAATATTGATTAGAAAATTACTTTCTCCGAGTTTGTTCAACTACTTTCTCTTTATAATAAATCAAGCTCATTTTTCTATGAAAACCTGATTTAAACAACTTCAAAAATATGAAGAAACATTTGATGTTTTATTCAATCTAGAGAGATTATAACATGTAGATGATGAAGCCTTCTTGTGGTTCTTGTAAGAGAATTTTTTGAAAATTCTATAACTCATAGGGGTTGTTATGATATTAATGGAAATGACTTATTTTCTGAGTTGATATTTTTGAAATGTTCATTACTAAGAGAAAGCAAAAATCGATAATGATGTAGTGAATTACCAAGATAATGGATGAATATTTCTTAAATGCTCACCTTGCTTATAATATTTTATTGACTATCCTACTTATAGTTGCAAGTGCATAATGGAGTTTCTCAATATTAAATCTCATCAACAATTTTCATTTGAGAAAAAATTATTGAACAATGATTATATAAATTTGATTAGTATTTTAGCTCTAAAATTGCGGTGAATTATTTTTTTAGTGATCATCTTAGATATGTTTATTTTATTATTAGATCATGATAGAAATATTTTGATTATTATATATTATATTTAATGTATTGATTTAATTTAAAAAAATTATTATGAAACTGAAAAAATATGAATGCATATTATGATTTAATTATTTTTTAAAAAAAATGAGATTCGTGTTCAAAAATTATTAGCATCAACCTTGATTTTGTGTATTTTTTATATTATTTAGGTTTTTAATTAATTTATTAATTTTTTACATGCAGATCTGAGAAAACATGCTATGCCCAACTTGACTGATAAGCCCATTCAAATTGGATGTCAAGCATGACTAATTCACATCATTAATCTTAAAACAGTTTTTCTAACTGCCAGCGAACAAGGACAGCCTCCTCCTAAAAGTTGGACAAACGAAAAAGTTTTTTTAAAAAAATATATGTATATATATTCACTTTTTCATAAATGTAGCCGATGGTTGGTTTAAGATAAAGATGCTAATTCAAAGTTGTTTGGTTTATAAAAAATATTATTTTAAAGTAAAAAATTAAAATAATAATCTTTAAATGAAACATAAAGGGAAAAAAAGACAATATGATATAATAATTATTTTTAAAAATAAAGTTCTATTTGAGAGGTTGAATTAATAATTGAAAGATATATAAATAGACGATAATAGATTAATGAATGAATACATGTTGAATTTATCTTCTATTTTTTTAATCATATTTGGAGTAAATTTGCTATAGTATATTTATCACTACTTTAAAATAATCCGAGAACCCACGCCCTCGGTTTCCGATATGGCCTTATTCTAAGTCTTTACATTATTGATTTATGTAACAACACTTATTAAAAAACATAGATTTGGGGTAACATTAAAAATAATTTTAACCATCATAAAACATATATTAAATTCCCTCTCAATGTTTCCCGCTTGCTTTTGGCTTCATGTCAAACGCCTTTACCCAGCTGCTCCTCCAAATATCCTTAGAGAATAACCACTTAGACTGTCATATCTCTTCTTTTTTTTTTCTTCCAAAACTTCTATTAAACTTATTAACAATAATATTCTTATATATATATACATACATATAAACTGAAAATGACTTTGGAATTCTGAATTCAGTTGTTTTTTTTCCTAATAATATCCCAAATCCGAAAATCCGACCAGTGTGTCCAGTCCACCTCTATGTGGCAGGCACCCACAAGCCAATTATTAAGGGAACAGCTCAAATTCTCAATCCACAGATTTAAAGGGTTCTGCAGCACTAACTAGGAAACACGCATTCCATGTCCCACGGCCTTCCATCTTAAAATCTACCAACACTTGATTGACTGTCCAGCATATGCGAAGAAGGCATGCACTATTATTCATGCTTCTCGTGCTCACGTCGTACCCTAAATCTCAAACCCCACGCTCCAAATCCTAAACCCCAAAAATAATCATGAATCCATCATTAATCAAACATCGGCACATTGCACAATTAAGACGGTAAACAAGTCAAGCCGAGCCAAATTTTGGGATATTCAAACTTATTTAATAAAGTAATCGAATCAAACCGAACCGAACCTAAAATGAATTAAGTTTTTGAAATGATTGTTCAACCTTGACTTGATTTATTTTTTATGAGCTTAAGCTTATTTGAAGTTTGGCTTGAGTTTGGTTCGTTTAGATGTTATCAAGCTCTCACTTCAAACTTGACTTGAGTTTGATTCGTTTAGATATTATCGAGTTCTTAATTTAAGTTTATTTGATTGTTTGAAATTTTTGTTTGTTTGATTGGTTATTGAGTTTGATAATTCAAATTTATTTATTTATTTATTTTATTTATTTAGCATGTTGATAATAGTTTTATTAATGAATATGATTATTCACGAACGTTGAACACGTAAATGTTCAAGCTTGTTTGTTTAGTTTAACGAGTTGTTCAAGTTTGTTTGTTTCATTGATTTTGTGTATATTGAACGAACATAAATAAGCTTTTATCAAATTAAATACTAATCTTATTCACAAACGTTCAATTCATTTATAATCCTATGCACAAAGGCTAAACCCTCTTCCCCCTCAATCTCCGTAGGGTTAGGCCATGCCCTCTCCCAAAGGGCATGGCAGACCTCATCTGCTTCCTCCAATACGAGAGTAATCAATTTCCTGTGGCTAACTCGACACGCTTTCACTGGACCACATGGCGAATCCTGAGTTGCTCGGACTGTCTATAAAATTACGGACTGCGTCTCGTCTAGCCACCATCCCAACTACGGACAGCCATGGAGATGGCACCTGGTTCCTTCCTCTTCCCTATCGTTTTCCTCTTCTTCCTCTTAGCTCTCTCTCCCGCCGCCGCCTCCCTGCTCCAAGCCACCTGCAACCTCACCTCCAACTACGCCTTCTGCATGTCGGCGCTGCAGTCCGACCCCCGCAGCCTCAAGGCCGCCGACGTCAAGTCCCTCTCCGCCATCGCCCTCCGCATCGCCTTCGCCGACGCCCACAGCGCCTCCGCCTACGCCGCCGGCCTCACCCGCAACGCCACCGAGGCGCGGGCCGCGCTCGCTCTCTCGGCCTGCGCCGACAGGTACCGGAACGCCGGCGAGGCGCTGCGGTGGGCGCTGCGTGCGCTGAAGGAGGAGAACTACGACTACGCCGACATGCACGTGAGCGCCGCGCAGGAATACGCCGCCTCCTGCGGCCGAATGTTCCGCCGGAGCCCTCCGCCGGTGGCCTACCCGGACGCCATGGCCAAGAGGGAGGAGGACCTCCAGCGCTTGTGTCGCACTGCCTTGGAGATCATATCCCAACTCGGTTGACACCTTTAACATAACTAATCATATTGTTAGTTAATTAATGCCTAACTAATTGTCAGTACTGCCCATGCATATCACATGATGAGCAATGTGGGAAACAGCATGAGCTTTTCAGTTGATCATGTGATCGAACTAGTTTAAGGTTGAGCACTGTGTTGTACTATTGTTTTATCTTCTAAAATTAATCACTATATTAATTAATTACTTTGGTCTTGTTCTAATAATGTCCACAAGATTGGTTTAGCTAGAATGGGTTGGTTGCCCGCTGATAATTATGCTTGATTCTGTTCGAGCTTTGATGCCACATTCCCTAGCTGGCTTTGATTATGAGAATATGATTTTTCAGCTTTCAGAAAAGCCAAAGGCTTTCTTTTCTTTCCATCCTTAATCTTTAAAGAGGCTTCTTCGTTAAGTATCACGAGGCTTTCATGTGATTCGATGAACTAAAGCTACCGACACATGCTTTTTTCCTCTAAACTGTGCTTCAAAAACTATTTCAACCCTTTATCGTTGCACGCGTGAGAGCTTCTTTCTCCTCATCTCTATTATAACACTAGTTGTGATTAAGAGTGTAATCGAACCGAATCGAATTGAACCATAAGAGACTCGAGTTCGACTCAGATGGTTTTTCCCCGAGCTCAGTTCGTAATCAAATTAAATAGCTTATGAATAGCTCGAACTCGATTAAAAAAAATTCATTTAAAAATTAAACGAACTTAGTTCGAGCTTTAAGATATTTAGTTATAAAAATTATTAATATATTATTATATTTATAATTAATGTGATATATATATATATATATATATAATAAACGAGCTTCGTAATGAACACGTTCACAAGCCTCTAAACAAAAATATTCACAAGCTCACGAACCAGATATTATTAAGCTCGAGCTCGGCTCGATAATATTTTCAAGCTCGAACTCGACTCATTAACTTAATCTAACAAACTTTTTTTAGACCGAGATCCGAATAGCTCGCGAGCGGCTTGACTTGTTTACACCCCTAGTTGTAATGGTTGCTTGATCAAGCCACTTCAATGACCTTATTGGACCTAATAAATACAATATCATGTCAAATCAACTATCTTTCCTTAGTGGCAAGGGGGTAAGGTATCATAGTTAGATCCTTCAACCATAGATTAGGCATATGAAGTTCGAGACTCTTAGTTGCGATGTATTATGAGAGATTTTCTCCTTAATAAATAGCGGATCCGAGAACGTTGACTGTCAGGATGAGCCTCCACGTGCGCTTCTCCGATTTACCCTGATGACCGGTAAAAAGCTTTCATGATACTAAACCAATCACTCTAAAATTAGTCGGGCTGAAAGTTTGATACCTGATGCCAATTAAAAAAAATTATCTTTCCTTAGTGACTTAAATTTAAACTCTAAGTTGATAGTTTTTATTTTCACAACTAAAAATTAATTTATAAATGCAATAATATATTATATGGATTTCATATCTTTATTTTAATAAAAATATGGATATGCTAGATGATCCTACCCAGGATTGACGACGGGTGAATCACCGGTGGGTTGGCGTCGATGTTGACTTGACCGTCAATCGCCTAGCAATGAAGAGATCTGTCAATGCTTGCGCAAGAGTAGATCAAAGGAGAGGGATTAGAGGAACACTCAGGGGGTTCTCCAGCGTAGTCACTCTGACACTCAAGTTAGGATCTCACAGAGTGGAGAAGATGAATCGTAGTTAGGGTTTGTGAAAGTGTATGTGTGCATATCTGTGCCTGCGGAGGCAGGCGAACTTGTATAGGATTGTATCGGCGTGGGGGTCCACGTCCCCCACCTGCTCCATGTTTCTCGCTACATTACCTCATTCATTAACCATTTACTCAGAGTAAATGACCACGTTTCCCACATTTTTTGCGAGACAACGGCTACGTTGTTCGTGTTCTTCGTGAGTAATGTTTATCAGCTCCAAGTTACACGGAGGGAACTGTTATGAATCGGAGGACTACGGAGAGTCGGGAAACCATGGCAATCCAGGGGGCGCTAGGAGCCGGGACCCACTAGGAGTCGGGGGTTATGTGGAGCCGGAGCTCGCTAGGAGCAGAGGCCCACTAGGAGAGACAGGATCGCTAGAAGTTGGGGTTGCCAGGAACTGAGCTCTCGATTATGCCACCTCGATAGGATTGTTGACTTCCCTTAACTTTCCTGTCACGTGACACCTCCTGATTATCCTCTGTATCATATGCCCCTTCCTTTAAGTCTAGTTGAAGGAGACATGAGTCTGACTGATTGGACTATTATGTGGTTGAATCAAGCATGATTGCGTCATCCACGTGGCTATCCCCCTTGAGCATGATCTCAGCAAGATTTGTGACTTAAATGCGAGATTTGACATCTTTAAATGCGACCATGCTTATTAAATTCCCCCCATGCATAATCAATCTCGATTGGAGAGCCCGAGGCAAGGTGGCTCACTTTTGAGGTTGTGTCTTTTTTAATGTGACGTGACCGTCTATGCAAAAGTTGAAGTGTCATCGAGATCGTAATGATTACAGAGATTTAACTTTATCCTCAAGCTAGATCTGACGACTGAGGATCCATTTTGCCTTTGGGATACAGATTCATCCGACAGTTGTAGTCGAGCAGGCGCGGATATATTAGGTCAAGCGGATGCTACCCTTGCGCTCACTGTGTTTTATTTCTGTGTCCGCCTCTTGCATCGTCTTCCTCTCTGCATACTTCAGCTTTCCTCCGATCGTAAGTCGCTTTGCTCCTGCGTTAGTTTTTCTTGTCCTCCAGTACCTGTTATTGGTCATCTTTAGCGTCCCTTCGCTTAGCGTAGTATCCACCCATGGCCACCGGGTCGTCTTCCGCACTGTGGTATAGGTCTATTGAATCTAGTTTTACCAATGGTTCTTTAGAGAGGTTGAAGACCACCTATAAGATTCTGGTCAACCACCAACTGGTTCTCCCTAATAGTAATGATTATCCATATCGACCCCCGCCGGGATGTGTGACCTTTTCCAGAAGCCACATGTTGAGTGGACTCCGCCTCCCTATCTCCCTCTTTTTTGCGAAAGTGTCCCAATACTTTTGTATCCCCTTGTCCCAGCTTAACCCGAACTTCTTCCGAATTCTAGTTGGTATATACATTATTTTCTATTTGTACTGCATCCCTCTATCACCCTGGGTCTTTCATTATTTTTTCTATCCGAAGAAAATGAAGGATGAATATTCTTCTTTTCATCCTGGTTGGGGATCACCCTCTTGAAAAACCTTTCGTCTTTACACAAGGGATGCAAACCACAATTCTTTTTTGTAAGACCCTCGAACCCTATATCCTGGACCACTAGGTGGCAATTTGATCTGTTTGAACCTCCCTCCTTGAAGAATCAGCACCTGGAGCGGGGCTACTCCAACTCGACTGGAAAGGTGCAAGATCTGAAGTTTGATAGAAACCTTCTGCTTGAGGAAGGGTTACTTCACTTGTTTGTCTGAGTCCCATCTCGTCTCCACTCAAAAATTCCTTTGGTAAGATTTTCCATTCTCGAAATTTTTGATATATAATTGAAGGTTTATTTTTTTCTATAGAAGAGACCATGTTGAAGACTTCTTTGAACAAGACGAAGCTTACTAAGGCTGAGTTGGAGGCGTGCCGAGTCGAAATTATCGACTTGTCAGCGGAGAGCATAATGCCCCAGAAGGAGACATCCTGGGCTCCCAACATGACCCCGACTGAAGCGATGTCCCAGGTGACTATCACACCCCAACTCAAGGGAGGCTGTAGGCGCCTATGGTTGCCTCCTCGACTGGCAAAGGATTCCCATCCGTGGAGAATCTCAGGAGCCGGTAAGGACCACCAGGGAGTGGCGTCGTTCACTTGGGACTCAGACAGCTCCTTCGTCCCCTGCGACCGACTCTCGAGTTCTCTGTCTGACTCGAGGGACTTTCAGGTCCGTGCTCGGACCCTGGTCAACCTGTCTTCTCCACCACTCCAACTCCCATCGCCACCTGCGGAGTCGGAAGGTCACCGGACGGAGACCTCTTGCATGCCTCAGCCTCTCCACCCGAGGCGATCTCAGTGCCTCCCACCAGACAGGAGAGTCCTAGTCACTAAGAAGATGTTGGAGCTAGACCTTTCAGCCCTAGGCAAAGAGTGAGGACTGCCCCACTGTGACGGAGGCTTCCTAAGGGCAACAAGTTCTTGAAGAATGTCCACCACACCAATTGAAACTTACTTTATGCGGACTGGTTACCACCCGGTGGACAGAGCATGATTAGGCGGCTGAAGGCATGTCCTTTAGGGCCCTAGCGGAGGAGCTCCTATTGACGGGGGCCGAACATATGTCCAAACTGGTAGTGTTCGGCCGACGCTATCCTAAGGCGTGACAGGGCAATTGCGAGATGCTGGCTCGCATCACTGACCTAGAGGCCCAATTTGCCAAAGCTCCTTTTGAGCAAACATTCATCTCCATGCGGGCGGAGTTGGGCATGACTTGGGTAGAGATTACTCGTTTGAAGAAGTTGATGGAAGACCTTGCCAACACCCAAATAGAACTCACCCGGGTGTGGGGGGTGTTAGCCGAGAGATTAGGCGAGAGGCTCAGGACGATTCACGACCTTGAGATGATGAGGCGTCGAGTCAAGCCTTTAGAAACGAGATCCAACGGCTGAAGTCAAAGCAGGAGACTTTGAAGAAGAGGAAGAAAAAGATGACAGCCATTGCGAAGGCACAATAAGAAGAGTTGGAGATAGCCAAAGCTCAGGCGATGGCTATCTAGGCTGACTTAGAAGGGGGGCCGAAAGGACTTTGAGTTGCTAAAGGTGGAGTTGGGGGTCACTAGAATAGCAGTCGAGTTATCCCAATCCTTGGCGGAGACCCTTCTACAAGAATTGGACTCCCTCTAATTGGAGATGGAGTCAGCCAAAGCTGAGGCTGAGGACAGACTGCAGGCATCCTTGGAGACTACCTGCAAAGATGTCGAGTTTGCCCGGGCCCTAGCCGAGGCCCGACTACAAGGGCTGGAGGTTGCATGAGCCGCACTAGGGACTGCCCAAGATGAAGCGAGGCGTTCGAAGCGTCTAAGTCTGAGCTGCAGGTGTCGGCGAAATCTTTGAGGAGTCGACTGAAGGGACAGATGTCCGAGCTCTAAAAATGTCAAGTCGAGGAGGAGGAGCGGTGGATCACTAGGAAGAGGGAATTGTTGGAGTTGCAAGGTTGCAAACAAAGTCCCACATTGAAAACACATGAAAAAAAAATCATAGGCTTATAAGGGAAAGACATCTCCATTGGTATGAGACATTTTGGGTAGAGCCCATGAGCAAAACCATGAGGGCCTAGGCCCAAAGTGGACAAAATCATACCATTGTGGAGATATCTAAATTCCTTCAGTCCTAACAATTGGTATCAGAGCCCGGACTGCCAGAAGGTCTAACCGCCGACTGTGC
>JBBUKS010000073.1:2060414-2076160 GCA_038050645.1 Hedychium gardnerianum
CTCATGCTCTCATAGATATAACCCTTCTCCAGTAACTCCACCACCTGCCACTATAATTCTTCAGCCTTCTTGGAACTGAGGCGATATGTTGGTTGATTAGGCAAGCTCGACCCAGGAGCAAGGTCAATCTGATGTTGGATATCACGAATAGGTGGTAGAGGTGAGCAAAAATTCGGTTAAACCGAACAAACCGATCAAACCGACCGAATTTAAAAATTCGGTTCAATTTTTTCAGAAATTCATTTTTTTTCGAAAAAATTGGTTAATCCGGTTCAGGTTCAATTTTCAAATTTCTAATTCGGTTAACCGAATAGATCGAATAAATCAAATTTTTCATGAAATCAATTTTTTAAACCCGATTTTTTAGACGGAAACCGAAATTTCATTAAACACAACCGAATTTTTTTTACCACAATTAGAAAATTCGATTAATTCGGTTAAACCGATATTTTTTCAGTTCGATTTTATCAAAAAAATTGATCGGTTCGGTTTGCTAGAAAAAAAAATTGGTTTGGTTTGGTTTGGTTCGATTTGGTTAATTCGGTTTGATTCAGTTTTTAATCAAATACTCACTCCCAATAGGTGGTAGCCCAGAAGGAAAATCCTATAACATCAGCTCATCAAAATCCGCTAGCAGTTGTTGTACATCGACAAGTAACTCAGTGTACGCGACTAGGACATCTCTCTCGCATGACAACAAAGCAAAGACAACGCCTCCATGCTCCATCTCATCTAGAAACCTGGATATAGAAAGCAGATTAGTACTTTTGGTTACCCGAAGTGGGATGGTTTCTTGCCGCCGCGGCGCCAACACAATCTTCTATCCCTTGATGTGAAGGGTATAAGTATTCTTCCGTTTATCATGGACAATGCTACGATCATATTGCTAAGGGCGTCCCAACAGTATATGACAAGCATCCATGATCACCACACTAAACACTATCAAAATATTTATTACTAATTGAAAAAGGTACGAGGCATCGCTTGTCTAATGTTACCTCGTTGTCTTTACTAAGCCATGACAACTTGTACAACTTAAGATGACGTTCCACCTTCAACCGCAATTTCTGGACAGCCTCTTCGGATACTACGTTCTCACAGCTACAGTTGTCGATGATCATCTTGCAAATTTTATCCGCGATAGGACAAGTGTGAAAAATATTGGTTCTCAACATTCATCTGCTGAATCGCCTTTGGAAGTCAGCAGGCTTTTGCGCACGACCAGAATCTCATGGCCATCACCGTAAAGCATGTCGTCATCTTTATACACTAGTTCGTCAATTGATACTGTATTTTCTATCGCGTCTTCCTCGATCGGTAGATTTTTGCCCTTCGGATTAGTAAGAGCAGGTTTCCTGCATTGGTTTGCCCTATGCCCCTGTGTTGGGGCTGCAAGATTACAAACAAAGTCCCACATTGAAAACACATGAGAAAGATCATGGACTTATAAGGGAAAGACATCTCCATTGGTATGAGACCTTTTGGGTAAAGCCCAAAAATAAAATCATGAGGGCTTAAGCTCAAAGTGGACAATATCCTACATTGTGAAGATATCTAAATTCCTTCGGTCCTAACATATACGTATCAGGCAAATAAAATACTTGGTTGATATGAAAAAAAACTAACTTATGCCTGCATAGAATGTCCTCAAACTCAAATTTCATGCATCTACACGATATGTAGTCTCTTTGTTTGTCATGCGTGAGCACTCTTGGTTTTGAGGAAGAACAACTTTGAAATTTCATCACATGATAAACCACTGAGTCAACTCCTGTAAATGTCTGTTGCACATAATAACCATGACTCTCGATCATTTCACTTTGAAACTCGAACCATTTCTTTTTTGTGTACAACTTAATCATTTGAGTTTCTATTGGCCAGTTTGCCTTAACCTTGGGATGCTCATTCATATCAATATGGTTCGTAACTAACTTATTATATTTTTTGTGTCTCAATACTCTATTAAAACGGGTGATAAAATCCATTGATGAGTTCTTATTTGAGACATATCTCTTGAAAAATGCATATGAGCCTTCATATCTTTGACTACTTGACATTCCTGCAGAAAATACATGGCTAAAATATGCTGACACTCATCTGTGTCGTAATTCATATATCAAAGACAACCAATCATTTTTCTCTAAGTTAGCATACTTGATAATCTCTTCCCATGACTTTTCAAAATTATCAGGTGTCGTAGAATTTGCAATAACATTTTTTATGCTTTGATAGTGGTTTCGAAAAGTCAAAGGGTCTAATTTATCTGAAAATTTGTTCAAAATGTGCCACAAACAATATCGATGCACTTTTGAGGAAAAACTTATGCAATGACTTTTGTCATAATAGGATCCTGATCAGTGATGATAACGTTTGGTGCACCTTTAGGCATGACTTCTAAGAACTTTTTAAGCAACCAAATAAAAGACTCAGTTTTCTCTTCACTTAGAAACCCGCAACCAAAAAGAATTGTCTGATGATGATGATTAACTCCTACAAAAGGTGCCAAAATCAAGTCATATTTGTTGGTGTAATATGTCGTATCAAATACAACTACATCACCAAATACACTGTATGCTCTTCTTGATACATGATTGGTCCAAAAATATCTACTAAATCTGTTATCTGAATCAGTCTCGTAATCAAAGAAAAAAGTTGAATTCTTCTCTTGCTCAGAAGTAGATAACTCATTCAGTGTTTCGACATCAATACCCTTTTGTTCATCCCTTAGATTTTTTTTAAAGTTTCTAATATCTCTTTCTGTGCAACCTATCCCCTCAGGGCTTTCATATTCTATCTCCAACAATCACATTTGTTGACAAGTTGGTACATTGGTCTCTGAAAACTATTTTGTCAATGATTTCTTTGCTGCGGAAACATTACGATGTGAGCATAGCAAATGCAACTTTGATGAAGTCGAAAGTGGATGATTATGGGTTTCTATTAAATTACTAATAACCCAATTAGGTCCAGTATATTTCTTTACAAGTGCAATATTTGACTTACAACCTGTTCTAACTGTGCCACGTGTTCTTTCCCTTGTTAGTTGATCAACGTGTACATGTTTATTCCGCATTAGATCTATATGTCCTTTTTTAAAACATACAATTTGTTTCCACGTCACTTCATTTGTCATCTTGTTTTTCCTACTCGTGTTATTCCTTGAACTAAATCCGACTTCTCGTGCATATTGGTTATAGAGCAAATATGCATCCTCTAATGATGGGGGAGTTTGGACCGGGAGACTGCTATAGTCGGGGGAAAATCCGCGGTCCGGGAACTGAAATTTACTTTGGATCTCGACCCTAACTATATTTTTGAATCTCGACCCAACTATGTATATATTTATATAATAATTAATTTTATTAAAAATTAGGTAGACTTGAATCGATCAAATTTAAGTCTAAGGATTTTCATGATACTTCCTCCCAATAATAATGTAGGATAGTATAATAATTTTTTTTAATTAATTAATTTTTTTTGTTTTCTGCGGTCCTCGATCGTTCCCGTTTTTATTTTCCTCAGAATTGTTGAGCATCGATCATCACGTGTAGCTAACAAATTTTCCAAATCGTTGATCTCTCATATATTGTTTAACTTGTTGTTCCGTTATAAACGTGTCATAAATGTACGTACTGGAATAGTTGAAGTTTTCCATTATATAACATTCCGGCCTGTTGCCATAAACCACAAGTAGCTCGTCGTTGTGTTTGAGAGAGGAGAGGAGGAAGGTAGATAGCGAATTAAGGATTATTATCGTCTTCCACTCAGATGGCGGCTGACGGCAGCAACGGTAATGCAGTCCCTGCTTCTCCTTCTCGGAGGTAATTATTTACCAACAAAAAATTAAATTTTGATTCATGTATATAATTAATTAATTGTGATCATTAATTTTGATAAAGAAAAATAGTCTAAAATCGCATAGCGTACATACATGTAGGTTGGAAGGCAAGGTAGCTTTCATTACCGGTGGCGCCGCAGGTTCCGGCGAGGCGACCGCGCGGCTCTTCGTTCTCCACGGCGCGAAGGTGGTGATCGGCGACGTGCGTGACGAGCTCGGCCGCGCAGTGGCGTCCAGCATTGGCGGCGAGGATTTGATCACCTACGTGCACTGCGACGTGTCCAAGGAGGCAGACGTGGAGCGCGCCGTCGACCTGGCGGTGGCCAAGTACGGCCGGCTCGACATCGTTTTCAACAACGCGGCCGTGCTCGACGGATGCCGCGGCGTCGCCGTCGCGGAGGCCGACGACTTCGACCGCGTGATGGCGGTCAACGTTCGGGGCGTCTTCCTGGGCACCAAGCACGCCGCGCGCGCCATGATGGCGGCGGCCGTGCGGGGGAGCATCATCAACAACGGCAGCGTGGCGACGGTGGTGGCCGGCGTGGCTTCGCACGCCTACGTGGCGTCGAAGCACGCGGTGTTGGGGCTGACGCGGAGCGCGGCGGCGGAGCTCGGCCAGCACGGCATCCGCGTCAACTGCGTGTCGCCTTTCGCGTATGCCACGTCGTTGGCCTGCGACTTTATTCACATGGACCAGAAACAGATCGAGCAGTTCATCGGCGCAGTCAGCAACCTCAAGGGAGCGGTGCTGAGGGCGGACGACGTGGCGCGCGCAGCCGTCTACCTGGCCAGCGACGAGTCTTGCTACGTCAGCGGACAGAACATCATCATCGACGGCGGTTTCACCGCCGTCAACCACGCCTTTGGCCTCTTCATCAAGAATTGAGAGAGCACTCGGATCCAGCTGGATTTACCTTACATAAGTATAAATAATGTCGGGTCGGAAAAATTTATGTACTATTTCATTAAAAAATAATAATAATAACGTAAACATAATTTGTGTTTAGTTAATGACGTCAATGCATGTGTTTGATCTCTAGGCAAAAATGTGATTCACTCGTTCCAAATGTTTATCACTGTCGGTCCCAAAACGAGATATAAAAAATAAATCATAGTGACCTCTTTAAATAAGAGAGATTTTATTTTTCGAAAAATTATTTTTCGACGATTCAATCTCAATTCTTATGTGATAATTTATCATCGAATTATCAACTTGATCATGTCTTGGGACCGATTCAATGTAATGACAGGAAATATCTATTTATGTATACTTTTACACTACACGCATTCGTTTAGTTTTCTACGAGTTGTCTATTTGAATTTCTTTAAAAGAAGCAAAATTTATTGAATTTCTTTAAAAGAAGCAAAGTTTATATAGTTCTGATATATTTATCTTATATTATAGAGTAGCTGAGTTAGGTTATTTCATTGGTTTATCAGTGGCTTAGTCCTACCGGACCACCTCCTGATCACTCAGGTTGTATTCTTCGTTCTAGAGAATGAATATGAATTGTGTAGAGAAGAAAGCTACGACTCAAGATGTTGTGCTAAAGTCGAGGTTGAGAATGTCGTTGCTATTGTTGCTTTAGAGGAAAAGAATGCACCTTCCACAATCTAGTAGATGGATTCAACTTGTTCACTGCATGCTTGCGAGATGATTCAAAGCTTGAGGTATTATGTGTAGACTCAGTGAAACTATGTCTACAAGAGGAGCACAATACATATTAGGGTAAATACCCTAATATGTGTCCCAAAGATGAGGAATTTGATTTCACTAAGTCTATTAGATTCGAAGAGGATACCTAACGCGGTTCAAAATTAAGAATCACATACAGACAGACCTAAGGGTTGCATATGATAGACAGATAGATCGACATATATAATAAGATGACCACTAAAACACGTAAAAAGCAGCTCAGTGGATAGTGTACCTTAGCGCATTAGATGGTAAAAGAGTGAATCAACTAATCATCTATGAGCCGAGAAATCTAAAAGAACTTCCTCTGGTTGAAATTGTCATGAACTAGACCAACTATTGAGCTTCGACGAAACAAAGAGTGAGGGGACGTGAACTGATGGATTTAGCTCGTGTAGTGTTGGAGGAGATAGAAGGAGTGTGACAATTTATTTTAGAATACTTGAATGGTATGACTTTATCTTCGACTGACTTTCGTGGGAATTTACCACTAGAAAATCCATAAACTCATGCTGCTTAATTACATCAAAAGTTATAATAATTACCTTAAGCAAAGTTCATGCATGCATCTAAAGTCTCCTTAAGCAAATTAATGGATTGATTCTGGCTGCCACTAAAACACTTGAAACATAGAGACATATCTCGCCCATATTTCTGTTTTGTATATAGAAACACTTGTCGTGTCCCCATCTGACTCCCAACTACAAAATCCCAGTTTCAACTCGCTCACTCCGCTGCTTTCCCTTTGTGTCCATTCATCCTTTCCCCAGTGGAAGCACCGCTATTTCCCATCTCCAGCAGGTAGCTGATCATCGAATCCACATCGTCGCCAAAGATGCTAAATGCTTCCATCGCCTGCATATATCCGAAGCCCATTGACAGAACCATCTGCATGCTGCTGGTTTGGATAATCTCTGGCAGCAGTGCCTTCTCATTCTCCCCCTCTAATATAGATTGCGACGACCCTGTTTCTGCGAAACAAATCATAGTCTTTCCTTCATCTACGGATGAAAAAAAGGACTGCGAGGAATGGTTGCTAGAAATAGTTTAGGGGCATACTTGCCACAGAAGATGATGGTTCTGCACTGGATGTGGAAGACTCTATAGAGAAAGCATACTGTTTCAACTTCTCCTTAGCCAAATACTCGGCCCGTGAAGCCTCCATCACCATCCTCTCAATTTCCTTCTCTGTTAGTTCCAGATCAGAGTAGAAACGCCCCTCAGCTATAAGTGCCTGAAAGAATATGAGCCTGAGTCTAAGAAAGTGCAAAAATTGGCTTAAATGGATTTAGTTAACAGGTTTTTACCAAGATTTGAGGCGTTTAGTTAGGTGATTCAGCAGCTATAGGTATGCATTAAATATCAAGATTTATGACATTTAATTGACTAGTCATATGAATTAAATTACATGAGATTTCATGAGATTCTACTGTGATAAGGCTTCCTACCAAATGTATCTAGCTTCTTATTAAAACAACTTAGCGTTTCCAAATACTAAATTTCCACACAAACAAGTACACGACGAGAATAGTTTAATATGTGTGAATTAAGTGTCTGGGATGCTTTCTCAGCACTCAACAAATTTGTAATTGAATTCATTACAATATCTAAAAGGTGTTTGCACAAACTTGATTTAAGCCCAAAAAAGGGATTCTGCCCATGACCCACTAACACCAACTAGCCAACAAGTGGGAATTAATGTCATCAAAACATTCAAGTATTATTATGTCTCTTATGATTCACAATAGTCGACCTAGTTTGTGATCTACTAGACAGAATAGCTAATGAAAAATAACCATAATTAAGTTCAATAGATGATAATCAAAGAATCTAGAACATTACACAATGAAAATCTGTGCCACAGAGAAACTAAACTGTACTTACATTATCAAGTTGCTGGTCTTGCTGTGCTTTAATGGCAGTCTTCACCTGGTCCTTATCTATGTTTCTCTACAAAGAAAGGAGATCAATTAGG
This sequence comes from Hedychium gardnerianum, assembly GCA_038050645.1. Classification (NCBI taxonomy): domain Eukaryota; kingdom Viridiplantae; phylum Streptophyta; class Magnoliopsida; order Zingiberales; family Zingiberaceae; genus Hedychium; species Hedychium gardnerianum. The sequence goes on from JBBUKS010000073.1 coordinate 2,067,924, forward strand.
GGAAGAATGTAATAGAAACAAATCCAGTTAGTCAGTCAATATCAGACATGATGCCACTGACATATTATCTAGATGAAGTACAGTGAGATACTAGCAGCAATGGTCCACAATAATTTAAAAGGACATTACAGCTGAACATGGAGTAAAGTATAACCTTTTACTCCTCACCTATCTTAATAAATGCAAAATTGTGAGGTTTACAGACTTATAGAATAAATTGGTATGAAACTGCAGATGATCACAAAAAGAACTTACCCCTCGAAGACTACTGAATCCAAGACCTGCACCCACTGTCATCCTACGTGGATCGACCAGTGAGTTATAATGTTTGCCGTGATGGTAACTTAATCGAATTGGAGGGACATCAGTGACATAACTCCCTTGAAAGATGTTAATAGGTTCTGTACATAAAAAGTAGGAATTACAAAAAATTTACTGTCGATTGGAACATTGTAAAACCATCAACAAATGAGACCATACCAGTGCTATAGGAGTATATATGTATAGGTCGGTTGTACATTTCTGCAAATGCCTGAATCTCAATGTTGTTTCCATAAACCTAAAACAAGCAAGGAATAAAATACATTTATACCTTTACAAAATAGTTTGTATGGCTTAAGACCTAAAGACTCGTTAAAGTTGAATCAAATTACTAGTGACATATCATATAATGAGAGAGAGATAATGAGTAATGAATTTAGTGTTTTTTCAGTGCAGCGATACTCTCACATCAAGTAAATAAAAATAAATGCTTCATATATATTAATATTTACTGCCCTCATTAACTGTTTCTCTACCAATCACACTCCTTGTATACAAGTTCTAGTATCCAAACAAACATGCCTAATTTCAAGTGTGTGAATGAATACAAGTCTAAGATCTTGAAGTTTCTTCATAACCAGAGCCCATTTGAACATGACTCTCAGGATCATTGGGTACTATTCCAGAATAGGGTATAATTGGACAACCAACAAAATATTAGCTAAAAAACCTCATAATATGTGCAATAACTTCTGCATCATTTTACTGGTGTGACTTGTGAAGCACTGAAGTTTAGCTCTAAATATAGATGTATAGAAAAAGCCTGCAGAAACTAAAGCCCAAAAGGCATAAAATCATGTATATCACAGGATGCATGGTTGATTTGTTTTACAGGAAACATGACAAATTGCATTGCAGCATTTACACCAAATGCCAAAACATAATACGGGATACAAGCTTGCAACAAATAGCAAGGGATTGACATTGCTATAATGGTAAGAGTAAAAAATAAAGAAAATCATGCAAACAATGATCAAAATGGTGAGAAGGCGCACAAAATACCTTGTCTCTCCTTTTCCTCTTGCAGTATAAAGTGAAACCTTCAATTACAAACTGAGAAAAATGATCCCGTTCCTTTTCCTGACAATATAAAATAAAATTGGAGGCATTATAAGGAGTAGGCTAGCACCACTAAAAGAACCCATTTTTGATAATAAAGTTTATGTTTCAGATGCTATTTCTGGGAATAAAATACAGCTCTGTTATATGCTTCTGTTTCAAAATGTTAAACTTGTAATTGTTTAAGAAATTGATAAAAATGGATTGCTTCCTACAAAGTTCAACACCTCGATTCATAAAGTATCGAGAGCCATAATTCAGTACCACTCATTCATAAAGTATCGAGAGCCTTTCGGCCTAAAGGGCACACGATGATCACAAAAGATACTTCAAGCACCACTCATTCAATCATTCATTTTTTAATCCTCATAACTGTCTTTATCAATATCTCCTAATTATGAATAATACAACAACAACAACCACCGCCACCAAGCCTTATCCCACTAGGTGGGGTCAGCTAATTCATTGAACATTTGTCTTAATTTAACACTGGCTGACAACTTATCATCGATATAATTATTGAATAAAAGATATCATATATTTAAACTCTAACTTATAGAAATTTCATTTTCATCAATCTTGACTATTTATGTGATTCTTTTTTTTTTCTCATATCAATTGTAGTAAATTAGCCGACCCCACATAGTGGGATAAGACGTTGTTGTATCAATTGTAGTAAATTATTTGTTCCATCACTTTGCATCATATTGTAAACTAAATAACGCGTACAAGTTATGCATATAGTAATCAGTTGTATAGCATCAGTGATAAAAAATTACAGCACTGCTACTATTCTAAAAAGTGATTTTTTTTTTGTTTTGCTAGAATCATGATGCATACCATGTAATCAACACACATTTGCCTTGCCATATCATATGCTTCTGCATCACCATAAACTTGGTCTGCAACAGCCCGGAAAAGGCAATTCCCATCCTCCAACATCTTTTTCACTTCAAAGCCTTTTGTCCGTCGTATATCAAGGTCAAACAGTCTTTCTCTCTCCTAACAAGAAAAATGATTCAGCACTTGACATCAAACATGGGAGGGTCTAAAAAGAAAATATCATAGTTGATACAATCAAGAAATCACTAATATTAATATTCACTAAATGAAACAAGAGAAGATATCGGATTGTATAAAAAAAAAAAATACAATCCTTGATTATTGGGCTTGTAAACAGCCTAATTCTCTATAGAAGTATTTATAAACTATCAAATTGATGCAATATATACAGTGAGCATATCTACATTCCATAGTGCAACATTAAAAACTAAATTATACTAGAAATGGTTATCTATTATGGTGTTCTTAAGTTATTGAATTCAAGAACTTTTGCACACAAGTTAGATTTACATGTAATGAAGGTCCACAAAACAGTTTTTGAGCATGAATTGAAAATTCATTATAACTCACTATCAGATAATATGTTGTTTGATAGCTTTCGAGAAAAAAATATCACTACTAATTAAAGGGAACCCCCAACAGAAAAACAGGTACTATACAAGCGTTATGAGCAGCAGAAAGAACAAGAGCAATTAAACCATCAAGCTTAACAAATCTCAGAGTATGCAATAGTAAAATTTCTCTTCTTTATATCGGCAAGCAAAAGAAAATCAAAACATCTCAGCTAATTTGCAACATACAGAAATATTATACCCAGTGACAGTTTGCTATCTTACCTTTCAAGTCTAACACGATAGGCCAAATGACCAAAACTTATTTAAGATGCATTTGTAGGAAATTTGCAAGCATGGTCATTATTATCCTCTTCACCTAGATAGAGATAACAGAAAAATATCTCTCTTGTTGGCAAATAAATTCCAATTGAGACAAATTCTACCAATTTTCAACAATTGATGCATGTCACAAGTTAGATTTCATAAGCATAAGCATAAGCATAAGCATAAGCCAGATGTTTAGAACTTTGTCCTAGCCGCCTGAATTTTTCCAAACAATATATGAATAAGCCAAATTCTACCAATGCACAATGAACTCAGTGAAAAAACTTTATACTTGGTAATTTAACAGGAACCTAATCTATGTTGAAGGTATAAAAATATTAGTGAAGAAAGATTTATATTTAGTAGATTAACATGGGCAAAAACTATCATTATCAAGGAGTTGATATGAAAGAAGCAACATAGAAAGATAAACTTTTAATTGCCAAAACAGTATTGCAATAAGGTTTCTTGAGAAGAAATCAAAAAGATGTGTCAAGACATTTTTGTTTCAGAATGGTTCATACCACATCCCCATACGAGGTCGCATAGCCAGGGCCTTGTTCATCCGCACTGTTGTAACCATCCCCTTCACCATATGACATAGGGGAAGAAGGCCGCGAGTTTGATGGTGAGAGTGCTCCAACAACTGGCCAAGGTGTTTGCCTTCTTGAAGAACCAATCCTCACAGAGTTTGACGATCCTAATCCCATTCTCCTGGAGCTCTGATTAGTCAAAAAAGGCTTCAATGGTGGGGCTGGAGGTGGTGGAGGGTAGGAAGCACCTGTAGCAATCTGTGGTGAACCAATTGCCAATGAAACTATGCCTGATCGAAGAGCATCTTCTTGGCCCAAATGATGCTCACTAGTTTCTCCCCTTGGAGCGGAAGAATCCAGCACATCATTAGTTGAAGACTTGTTTTCTTCAACATATACATTAGTCCCACCCTCAACATTAATTACTTGAGAAGATTCATCATGCTTCGAGATTTTATCCTCAACACTCTCCAAACGATCTCCAGAATCTTCTAAAGCATTTTGGTCTTCAATAATATGTTTTTCTGGGTCATCCCTAGATGTGGAGGAAACCTGTGAAGACGGTGGTGTTGAATTTGATGGAGGCCGATTAGAATTTGAGGAAGAACCACGCTGAACGATGATTCTAGTCATTTTATCTATACAAAGTATCTCGTCAGCTGCTCCTAACTTCCGTCAAACCCTTTCGTACTTGCTCAAAGATCCACTGTCCAAATGATCCCTTTATCGCGTGTTCTGACCTTGGCAGAACCGATCGCAAAACCCCAGCCAATTGATTCGTCTTGCCCCAGCACGGTTTCCCCCACGCTGTTAACCAATCTCTGAGTTCCTCTGACAATTCTCATGAGATCAGATTCCACCGTCTTCTTGCCACAAAGTTCACCTAGAAAAACGCCCTTAAAAGAACCCTCCCTCCCCGCAACAAATCCAGCGGTCCCTCAAGTTCCCTGCCAAAACCCATCTACGATAATCAGCTCAAGATGCTAAATTTCCGCAGAAAACACTGCGACCATCAACATCCTAAGCAGGCAAGATGCTTGGAAAGAACATGCACGGAAAACCCTAAAAAGCTCTAAGAATCCGCCAAAAAAACGACGTAAAGCAACGAACCTGAACACCGAGAACGCTTGCCTTGGCCACTTCCGGGGGAATCCCTGATCTCTACGATCGGCCAAGGGAAAAGGATCCGTGGAGGAGCGGTGACTGAGATGACAGCGAACGAGCCTTCGGAAAAAAAAAAGATTCCAATCGCGCGACGAAAGGTAAGAGAAATGGGGGAGGTCTCGCGGCTGCCTGCGTTCTCCATCTTATACGGCGATGGAGCGACACCGGACCGCAATCGGACTTAAGTTACCTTTTTACCCCTTCATTTCCGAACAATTATACATGGTATTTTGGAAAATATCTAAAATGTTGGTAACAGAATCGTCATTGTGTATTATATTTTTGTTTACCCAAACTGCCCACGCCAATAGCGGTGAGAAAATGGTGGTGGTGACGTGGATCCGAGTCGGTTTACACTTTGGCCCGAGACGAATTCGGTTCCAGATAAGCGCGTGGCACTCCGTGATTCGTCGATCTTGTATTGGCTGGTTTAACTCGGCCAGCAAAACTGATATTGGATAGTTTCGAATGCCGAGATAATATTTTATTTTACGAATACATATTATATATTATCTTTTCCATTTTACTCTCTATAATTCCAATGAATTATTTAAATGCCCCTAACCGCTGTAAATGTTCTCTCCATAATCGACGTTAATTTATAGACCAATTTTCACATTATAGATTAAAGATTTTAAAGTTAGAAAAACTTCAAAAGCACAAGATGTTTTGTGTGTTAGGGAAGCATTAAGTTTCAAGGTTTTAATCGATTTACCTCTTATAATAAATTTTTTAATATTTATAAAATCATAAATTAAGATTATGAATGACAATTTGAAGGACTGTAAAGCAACAGGAGTCTAAGTTAATTTTATGACTTATTTTATATAATTTAGGAATAAATTATGAAAGACATACGGGTCAGTATAATCATTCTGTTTTTTGCTATAATAAAAAGAGCAGAGTCATTCTCAATCATTTCACATCTCCACTTTGCCAAATTTTAATTCTTTAATGACTTTTTTTTTGTTTAGATCGTAAAGTTCATATTTATTTTATCTATGATGGTAAATTTTCATTATTCTTATTAATGATTTTGTACGGCTTTGGAAGGATTTGAGAAAGAGAAAAAAGAATGACTCTACGATCTAATACAATCTAATGGAACAATGTCTGTCAAAAGAAAAAAAAACACACTCCTATATTTCTTTGAGTCAGAATAACATGTTCTCGTGGATATAATTGAATTGATATTTAAATAATGAAGAATATTTTTTTAAAAAATAAAATTCCTTCTATTTAGAAAAACTGTTTTATTATCATGATTTATTTTTTTTATAAAAGATATTTAAGATGAATGAGTCATTACATAATTTTTCCATGTTGCAAGCTTTGCAGTGCTACTCTTTTTAAAATCCAATGGAGAGCAGATCTCCACCTGATCCATTGAATTGTCATTTTACTAGTGATTCTTGCTTATGAAAGCATCGTTCTAGAACATGATTGAATTGATTATTATATGAAAAAATTATTAAACTTAAATAAGAATTAAATCTCGATAAAATTATAAAAATATCTTTTTATATGAAAGTCTATTTTACTTTCCTAATTTATTTATTTTCAATAATATAAAATAATAATAAAAAATCATCGAGATAACAAATTTTATCAGTTTTGTCGAATTGCTTATGAAAGCACCAGATCATCTTCTTAATTTTACCTTGAGCTGGCTCAGCCTCTGGACGCAACTGTGTTGTCCTCCGTAATCCATTAGCCTAAAGCTAAAAACTATCCTCATCTGACACGACACGCCCAGGGATTTGAGAAATCTCTAGTTTCTAAACCCTAAACCAAGTCTGGCTTTCACACGTATAAACTCCATTTCTGAGACAGTGGAGATCCTGCACGAATCCCTGTCAGAGCACCAAAGATCTCAGAAATTAAGCTCATCTCCACGTGGACTTTTTCCCTTACAGATTTGTTGGTCGATTGAATCCCTAAATCTCTTTTTACCAACGCTATGATAGTTAAATGCTAATTTTTTTAATTAACTAAATCATTTTTATTCTATCAATATTATTTTAGTCGATCAAAATTATTCTATATATCTTCTACGAATATTTATTCATAGTCAACCGAAAAATTTGTGCAGTTTGTCCTGGAATTTGTTTTTAAAAAATAAAAATAAAAAAAAATCCTGAAAAAGTATCCTTTCCCGCCGTGCAGCGTTTGAATTTGAATAAATAGCCGTTACAGTTTTGTAGTGGCAGCGTGACCGTGATGCCTTTTGAATTTATTCATAGTCTACATTTACTTTGTTGGATCATGAAGCTACTTGGCAGAGCAAATATCATTTGTATTTCTCCACTTTATTCACTCCTTTGCTTTTAAGTCAGTCTCAACGGTCTCAAAAGATTTTGAGTATTAACTCAGTTACACTTGCGGAGGCTAAATCACCTCCACCTCTAGATTGATAGATTAGGATAAGACTCCTACGGATTGACATTAATTCATATAAAGATATTTTTATCATTAAACTCAGAAATTAATTTTTATTAGGAATGAAATATCTCATTGGTTGTCTCAATCCCTCTTTAAATGTGTCACTATTATTGAATAAAATCTTTATAATTTTTTATTTTTTAGAAGTAGAGGGTCATCCTTAATAAATAAATTATTAACATTTATTAAAAGATTTATTGTTGTCTAAGTTGACTAATGAATGATAAATTTATTATAATCAAACAGAGATTAATTTTTGATAGACACATGCTTTTGCGAAAATATTTCTTTTATCCTTAACTATTTGACGATTGACTATAAATTAATTTTATGACTTATCTCACTTTACGTAATTTTAAGACGGACCGTAAATATAATAATTTTTTATTAAAAAACTTATTATCAATCATGTAATAAACAAATAATGTAATCCATTGCGAGGAATAATATTGCATCACGATGATAAAAAATAATAACGCTCACTTCACTTCACGTGTCTTTTGTAATTTATCTCTAAGTGATATAAAAAAAATTATAAATAATTATTATTCTAAATAATAATTAATACATCGGAAAAAAAATATTAGGCCTGAAAAGAAAATAGCATTATGATGTAAAAAAATAATAATGACCAAAAAGAAAATAGCATCGTGATGATAAAAAATAATAACGCTCGCTTGAAGTGCCTCTCGTAATTTATTTGTAAGTGATGTAAAAAAACTTATAAATAATTATTAATCTAAATAATAATTAATACATCGAAAAAAATTCACTTTTAATTTTTTTTGATAATTATGACAAAAGGCGAAACGCTCGCCCCAGCGCCCCCCGCCAGTTCGTCCCAGGACCAATACGGAGGAAGTAAATCACGGGGGCTAGTCTAGCCAGCCCGAACAGTGACTAGTGCATAAGGGGGCAGTAACCTGGCTACTAGCCAGGATTTGACCCCTAGACCTCATTGTGGCAACACCTCATGCACTAGCCAACAGCTCATCCC
>JBBUKS010000073.1:2095738-2114986 GCA_038050645.1 Hedychium gardnerianum
TAAACCAAATAGGGTCTAACTCTTCCATAAGAGATGTGGCACATCCGCGCTTCCATTCCAACAAAATATATTCCATACTTGTCCGTTGTTTGGTCCAACCAAACATTATATCTCTTGATCTGAGAATCAAATTCTCACACTTATTTTATGTCTTTTAGATACATGTAGTACTTGTGACCCAATAGGTTCCCAATTTATCTTGGTCGTCCATAATTAACTATTTAATTATGGATCAATTATGAGTGACACCTAGTAGTACATCATGATCCCCAATTAATCAAAAAATCATAGTTGATTCCAGAACTAGTTCTGAAACCTTTCAGTAGCTATAGTGAATCGTGCCTCGTTCCTTTCACTCGTCTTATACCCACTTAGTTTAGGACATGGTCTATTGTGTCTATCCCCACTAGGTTGACTATGTCACACCTAGCCCAAGTCATATTTACTTGCCCTGTGAATTCTAATCACTCATACATGTGTCTAAGAGTCCAATATTCTTAACATGTGTTGTGTTTGCCAAAGACTTTAAGTAACAATCCTGATAAGTGACCATAGGGTATACATCTCCTCGCAAGGAGCGGTGAATCCTTTGTGGGCTATCCAAACACCTTCGGACACTTTAACTTATACTCAATCTCGATGCCACACCTCCATGGAGATGCTTGCTTAGGATGTCAAAGTATAAGTCTTCATGACCAAGGTGACTTGAATACCTCAAGTCAAAAGAAACTTGTACTCGAGCTGCAGTAAGAGATTCATTGACATATCTATATATATATAGAGAGAGAATCATATGAAGTCTTACAACAGGTCACTCTGATGAACTAGTTACCATAACTAGCATCCACGTTTAACTCTCGACATCCCAATATCTTCAGCTAGTGAGGAAAAACTACTTGGTTAGACCAAGGAGTATAACCTGTGTTAGTCTCACAAAATTAATGATGTCCGAACACATCAATTCATCGACTAGGTAATATTTCAATACATTTATAATTACATATGTAGAGATGCTCACTAATTGTGATCCAATTATAAGTTCTCTCATGCTATGAATTATATTGCAGATATTCAGTAAGTAAGTTTAAGATCTAATCATATACACAAAATATGTATACTCAAATAGTGAATCTTTATTTATCTAATAAATAAGTACAAACCATATGATAATTGCCTTAGGACATCTCTTAGATATAACACATGGTTCGTGAACATTGTTCACGAACGTTGCTCATGAATATTAACGAGTTGAATACATATGTGTTCAAGTTTGTTTGTTTAGCTTAACGAGCTGTTCAAGCTTGTCTGTTTAATTAATCTTGTGTATATTGAATGAACATAAATAAGCTCTTACTAAGCCGAATGTTAAGCTTGTTCACGAACATTTAGTTCATTTACAACCCTAGATGCGAGATACTTGAGAGTCTATAGTCCCCTATTGAGATTTGTAAGTATTAAAAATTATTTTATGTTTTCAACTATCTTAATTATTTAACATTGTTTGTTTATAACTTTATGATATATTTGAAAATTCTATAAGTGTTATTCATGAGATTAATAGAATCATGATTAACTATTGGAGAGAGGATTCTATGACATATACAAACACTTTTATACCCACAAAAAAGCTTTGGTGGAGCGAGTTTAGGATATATCTCCTTCATTTTATATATTAAATAAAAGTGATTATATAATCAATTATTTTTTCTATTTTAGCAGTCATTCACTTGGGATCCCATTGATGAATTAGAAATTAGGAGAATATTTATGAAAAAATATGACGATCACATCCGACATGTATTGAATCATGCTAAGACTAGGGGAAAAAGGTCACCCTTCATCACCGCTGAAAATTGGATCAGGATCTCCAATGTGTGGGCAATTGAGGAGAGCAAAGAAAAGAGTCAACAGAATAGAATAAATCAAGTTTATAATTTTGGAGACTCTCCTATAACATATGCGGGAGGCTCTATCAATATCGATGAGCATACACGCAAATTGATAATTTTTTAAATCTCCCACTATTTTTTATTCTATTTCATGCTATTTCATTTTTTCTAATAGTCTTTTTTAGACTAAGGAAATGGGGAAGGAGTCTGCATTCATAGATATTTTCATCAGCACATTTAAAAAAATGATAAGACTTGGAGCGAGGTTAAAGCTAGAACAATTAAGGTTTGAGTTAATCTTTATCTAATTAAGATTGTATGTGTTTCTAAAATAGAATTTTAGTATATTTAATTTAAATTTTCTTATTACAATATAGGAGAAATATGATCAGCTCGAGCTAGCATGCAGAAGTCAAAGTGCTAGTGATGATATTGAGGAATTTGAGCCGTCTATTGGTAATAATTTGGATTTATGGATGGAGGCAAGTGGGGACTAGAAAGGGAGAAGGATATTAGGTATGAGTTATTTGTATAAAATCCAGAGAGTTCCTCGTGCATCTACTTCCACCCGACTAAAAGTGACGACACAAATAAATAGCTTGACTGAAAATATTAACCATTTGAAGGATATAATCTCGAAAAGGGATGAGGAAATGAGATAAATGCACCGACAACATAACTTGATTATGCAATATCTTTGATGATGGTGATTGACGAAGATGATCATTTGGGTGGTGATGGTCGTTCATGATTTTATTGTGTATGGTGTTTTTGAAATTTGTTATTTGATTGAGTTTGTGTATCCTTTATTTTTGTATTTTTGATTAGTACTGTCATTTTTTCGAACAGGGTTGGTGAGGTCAAGAAATGTGGTGGTTGGAAATTTATGTCGGAAGGAGTAAGTCTTTATATATTTATTTTTGTGTTAGTTTATAGGATTTTCTTTTTGTTAAAAATGATATTTTTTATTTGTTTGTTTTTTGATTTAGGATTAGAAAAAGACGAAATTTGGATTCAGAAGAAAGTGTTTGTCGAAGAATTAGATAGAGGTCGATGATATTTTATTGTATCTTTCTGGCATTTTGAGATATTTTAATATGTAATAATGTCATTTGGATATTATGACTTAGAAACATGTTTAGAATGTTGGATATTATGACTTGTTGGATATTATGATGAATGTTTGGAATGTTGGATATTATGATGAAATCGAGTTTTCGTTGCATATTTGAGTTTTTAGTTTTTTTGCGACGAATTTATATTATTTCATCGTAAAAATTGGCGATTTCGTTGCAAATTCATTTTGCGATGATTTTTTTTTTTTAAATTCATTGTAAAATTTGTCGCAAAATATACTCTTTTTTGTACTGCGTGATTTACTCTCTTCACATAATCTGAGAACATGTCCTTAGTCACTTGCGGTCGATTATAAGTTAACCCCTAGTCAGTTGGCTGTCAGCTATAAGTTAATCTCATAATTTATCTTTCATAATTATATAACTTAGAAACGGACTATAAGCGATGCTTGGATAACCGTAATCATATTTTACTACCATGATAGATTACGTACTCATCAAAGCTTGATTAATTCAATAATTAACGATCTTTCACACGACACTTATAACATAATCGAGCAGACAGATTGATAAAACACGCATGATACTATATTACCGTATATATATATATATATATATATATATATATTGCATTAAGCAGGGCATTGGTAGTCGGAGGGCACGTGCTTTCCACAGTCAATGAGGAGCTCGAGCGCGATGGGCAGCAACACCTTGACGTCGAGCGCCTTCGCCTTTATGGTGGTGCAGAGGCAGAGCGCCGCGTCCAAGTCGGCGAGCCCCTCCATCACCGGGCAACACTTGCTCTTCGCGCTTTGCCCGATCACAGCGTGCACTAGCCCGCTCAACAAATCCACACATGCATCCAGCTTCAGTGTGTCGATGGGGCACGCCCCAGCCGACGGCGGTGCCTTGGGTGATGGCGGAGACACCTTGGGCGCTGGCGGTGATACTTTGGGTGATGGCGGTGACACATTGGGCGCTGGCGGTGGGGGGCACGGTGCAGGAGGTGGCGGCGACGGCGGCGGCGGTGGAGTAACGGTCGGCGTCGGGCAGTATGGACAAGCGAGAGAAGGGAGGACAAAAGTGGAGTTGGCTACGAGTAGAACTAGAGCGGCCATGAGATTCCTCGCCATGTCTTTCCCCTGCGATGAGATGATAAGATAATGCAGCTTGCTACAGTTTGTATAGAGTCGGAAGTCTTCGCCTGACCCACTGGAAGTCGTTGGTTTTGTCCACGTTCATCGTCCCTTAGTTGCATCCCTTGTAAGTCTAATTTTGATTATACACCTATAAGAAACGACGTAGCTAGCTAGCTAGCTAGAATGGGAGTGGTAAACTCTCAGAGCAATGGTGTGATTGTTAGATCCTTCAATAGATAATCAAAAAGTCTAAGATTTAAATCTCAGCTCCGGCGCATTGTAGAAAATTTTCTCTCTAATGAGAAGCGAGTCTTAGAATACTGGTCATTTGGATGAGCCTCCATTAGCGCTTTTTGATTTATCCTGGTATTCGATGGAAAACTTCTATGGGACCGGACCGGTCATCTCAAGTCCGACGTTACCCGATCTGATTAATCATCAATTTTTTAGAATGGGAGTGATAATAACTGCCAAAATAATACCACGTTCAAGTGTTATTTACTTGAAGCATGAAGTATACATAATTTGTCAATGGATGATTTAGAGGAGGAGTACTGCTGTGCATTACGCGGTTCTCGATTTGGCCCTTAATGTTACCTGTGGATCTCGCAATTGGTTCGCTTTAGACAAGTTGCAGCAAAGATCCAAATCTTAGAGACAGACACATCCACCTGTTCCCCATAATCTCGTTAATCATATAGCTACTCTGTCACTTCTCGTTTAAAAACAGATAAGCATGTACATCAAGAAATCAAAAGAGAAATTTTTTAAAAAGTCCCTACTTAGACATGTTCATCTTTTGTGTTTACTTATTATGTTATGTTAACTCTAAGCACCATGTAAATGGTAGCAAATTTATTTGATCTTACATAAATGTAAGTGTAAAATTTTGTATTCTCGTGGGTGCTCAGTTGATTAATGAGTGAGAGATTTATTATAAAAAATAAAGATCAATTTCCAACGGATGCATGTCTTCGAGAAAAAATTTCTCACATCTCCTAACCACTTAACGGTCGGTTATAAACTACCCCATAATTTTTCTCCTTTCATATAACCTTGAAATGGATTATAAATTTTTTTTAGAATAAACATAATCATCTTTGCTATAACAAGAGAGCAAAATTTTGTATTTGCAAACCTCCTCCCACCTGATCCCTTTTGGCTTGTCCGGCATACCTTCCATTGATCCTAGCACCTGCCAAGTTGAGTTAGTTGTTAATTCATTTTAATGATCTTACATTTTAATACATGGTAGGGAGTTTGCTATGACTTATATTGTTAGATTTATTTAAATCGAATGTTAAATATATATGCTACAAATTTATTGCGTGGTAATTTATATTTCATATTACAGTTCATTTGACAATTTGACGATGGTTATAAAATGTATGTCCCAAATTGCCACTTTGAAAACTATAAACTATTTATTTATTCAGATAATTAAATTGTTTTTATCAATTGGATACTTTATTATATATTATCATCTAAATTAAGAATTTTTCTTTGAAAGTGTCAATTGACACATTTTATTATAATGATAGAACATAAAAAATTAATTACTATATATATACACACGAGGGTCTTAAATTTAATTTAGAGAAATGAATAATTCATTTTTGGTCTCTTGATTATTCATTGAAGAATCTAACTATTGCACTATTATCTGAGGGCAAAAATAGTATGGTAAGATTTCATAACATTGATAAGGAGGGAGATCATTTATTGTATAATTTATCATTTCAAATTGTACATTTATTAATTTAAATTTGATGCCTTTTAAATAAAAAAAAAATCTCCATCGCATAATCACATATTCACATACATTGTTAAATTTTTATCTCCCTAATAAAATAATAATTTAACAGGGTTAAATATAACCTATGTAATAGAGAATTTAGATCTATATAATATATGAAAATACAATAAAAACCAAAAAAATCAATGCCCACGGCTGTTAAAAAATAATAAAAAATCTCACCATCACAGCTCTTCAAATATATATAAAAAAATCACTAACAAATTTTTTTCCATCTCTACACATGCATGATATACACGGTATATCTCATAACCCCTAATCATTGGTTCCAACCCATTCCACCCGGAAAAATAAATAAAAGAAATCTGAGTCGTCGTATTTCCGACACTTATTTATGGTGAGTACCGTCGACACTTAATTAAATGGTCCTTGTTGAAGACGAATTATAATCTCACGATGGCAAAAACGAAGCGCTCGTCCTGAATTAGAGTCTCATGTATATACGGCAGAGTTCAACGACAGTAGACGTGGCCTTGTGGTGGATTAACGTGTTAACACGGCAAACGCATATATTTGTGGCGGTCCAGGGCTTGTTTTTAGCATTATTTTTAGTGGCCAAAACCTATAAAACACCTCGTTTCGATGTGGATAGATTGTCTTCAATGCCGACATCGTCCATGTGATTATGGAATTTGAGAATTCTTCAACATTGCAATATAATATAATTAATCTGAGCCTTTATTTTCCACCTTGAGACGTGGGATTTCTTGCAGAATATAATAAATCGAGTACCCTCTTTCTGAAGATACAACTTATTAAAGGAACTGAGCTGGATTTGTCAGACCAAATAATTGATGAAATTTTTTATCATAACTGGTGCACGTATGATGACTTTCGAGGACAAAGTTTGCATATCAATTCAAAACATGTTGAGCTCAGTATATGTTGTATTAGGCGCTAGTAATTCAGAAGAGAATTTACTTATATTTATTGTACAGTAGTATATAGTTATATTGCATGTATCCTTTTATATTTATTCATTATTGTTACAATATAGAAGATTCTATATTTGTGAGCTTGTGTTTGTTTATATTGTTTTGTATTGAGTATAGATTTTTTGTGTACATATGTAGTAATGGATTTTTTTTCTTATCTTATGAATGTTCTAATTTTCGTGCAGATTGATCGAAGCCATCTTATATTCTTTTCTTTACCTATGAACTCATAAATAATCCATTATTTTTTTTCTTCTAAAAAACATTCCAAAGGTAGAAAAATCTTTTACAAAAACTATTAGAGAACAAATGAAATAAGTGCAGTAACATAGACGGTAAAAAATGGAACATGAAGGTAAATTAATACTGCAGTAACATAGATTGTAAAAATATGGAACTTCAAGATCTTTAAGCACATGAAATTGAAGCAAACAACAACAAAAATAATATGACTAAAACTATGAGAACTAAAACAATAATTGAAGAATTATTATGTAGGGCTGAGAATCGCAGTATATCACTGTAGTAAATGATGTAAGTGTTATGTTTTTTGAGATGCCTGTGCTTAGTATTTATAGAGTGAAGTTGGTGACCATCAATCGATTATTTCATCCTTATAATTGATTGATCCATTATTCTTGAAACTCTATTTGCAATGACCATTGCTTGACTATTACTCCATTTGGTCGACTAAATTCCTTTCATCAGTTGACTATTTCATACTAATGTCGAACATGATAGCGATTATCTTGCGGGCTAACGAAAAAGAAAAATTGAGGAGAAGACAAGAAAAGGATCCACCTAGAACGAAGAAAAACTCGCCGTTCTCTGGGTTTTATCAAAATATAAAATTTTATTTCAGTATGAAGGATAATTCCTCAATAGCTAAACAAAACTCTTACATAGACTACAAACCTAAAACCCAAATAATTTTTTTTTTCTAATAAACAGACCTCAATTCCTATCTTATAAAGAAAAGAAATAAATCTTACCAGAAAAAAAATACATAACAAAAAGGGATTTACCCAAAACAGGACACTGACATAGAGAAACCCTAACCCATAAATACAGAAATATCAAAATTACATTAAATATTATAATAATATAATTTACTAAAAATAGCAAAGAGGCCCCAAAAAAATCCTAAATGATGGAATTTGGGCCCAAAAATTGCTGGTTACAGCTTCCCCCGTAACTAATATAGATCTTCGAATTCCGCACGCGTGAGCATTGACGGATCCTGATTCCGTGTCCTGATAAAAAAAATTATGACCTTTTAAAGCTTAAGGTATTATATTGGATTGCTCCTCCATTAGTCTCCCTAGGTTGAAAAGAACTCACCCTCGAGTTCATAGTAGCTTTATCAGCATCCATTGAATAAGGAGTCAAATGCTTCACATTGAAGACATCATAAGTCTTTAAATGACTAGGAAGGTGGAATTTGTAAGCATTGT
Organism: Hedychium gardnerianum; assembly: GCA_038050645.1. Classification (NCBI taxonomy): domain Eukaryota; kingdom Viridiplantae; phylum Streptophyta; class Magnoliopsida; order Zingiberales; family Zingiberaceae; genus Hedychium; species Hedychium gardnerianum. Next base: position 2,104,048 of record JBBUKS010000073.1, read on the forward strand.
CGTTGATCTTCTATAGTATCTCATATAGTCCAATCACGAGTTAATATAGTCCATACAAAGTCTCCATCCTCAAAAAGTACCATACGACGATGACTATCAACCAGAGTCTTGTACTTGATATTGCTCTCCTGAATTGTCAATTTCACCTACTCATGAGTTCCTCGATGATGCTCTGTCATCTCATCTGCTTTAGGACTAAATTGTCCTACACGTGGAACAGGGGCTAAGTCCAGAATCCTGAATGGGTTCCTCCTATAGACAATCTCAAAAGCACTCAAACCTATGGTCTTGTTTCTCGATCTGTTGTAGGCAAACTCTGCTTGAGGTAACGCCAAGTCCCACTGCTTCAGCTTAGTTCTTGTGAGACATCTTAGAAGATTGCCCAAACTCCGATTCACCACCTTAGTTTGTCGATTTGTCTGAGGGTGGTAGGCACTGCTAAAGTTCAACTGCGTGCCCAATTTTTCCCATAAGCTTTTCCAAAAATGACTAATGAACTTGATATCTTGATCTGAAGTCATGGATCGAGGAACGCCATGTAAACGCACGATATCCATGAAGTAAAGATGGACAATCTGGGCACCATCCATAGTCTTTCTACAAGCTAAGAAATGTGTCATCTTTGAGAATCTGTCAACCACAACAAGAACCGAATCTGAGGTTCATTGGGTGCAAGGTAATGCTAATAAAAATCCATGCTGACATCAAACCAAGGAGCTTCAAGAATAGGTAAGGGAGTGTACAAGCCAGCATTGGTAAGAACCCCCTTAGACCATTGGCATATGAAACATCGGTCTACAAAGTGAGTCACATCGTTGGTTAACTTGGGCCAATAAAAATTGACATGAGGGTCAATGTCTTATCACGTTTGAAGTGTCCCTCATTATGAAGCTCGCTCATGATCTACCGCCGTAGAGAGTAATCTAGAACGCACAACTACAACCCACGAAACAGATAACCATTATGTAAAATAAAATCATATCGATGACTATTATATTTGAGAAGTGTCATAAGGCAAACACCTTAGATAATGTACTATTTATTGGATAAATAAAATTAGTATTTAAGTGTACATTCTCAATGTATATGATTTGATTTTAAACTCAATTAATGAAGTCAACAATATAATGCATAACATAAGAGAAATTGTGATTAGATCACAATTAGTAGGTATCTTTTCATGTATAATTATGTATGTATTGAAAGCTTCCCTAGTCGATGAATTGATGAGACTGAACATCATCGATTTTATAAGACTTACATATATTATATTTCTTAGTTTATCCAAGCAACCGATCCTTACTGGCTAGAAACATTGGGATTTTGAGGGTTAACATATGTATGCTGGTTAAGGATAATTGGTTCATCGGATGTGACTTGCTATGAGACTTCATATGGTTCTATACATGTCAATGAAGATCTCATTGCAGCTCGAGTGCAAGTTTCCTTAGACTTGAGGTATTCAAGTCACCTTGGTCATGGAGGCTTATACTTTGACATCTTTGTCATACATTCCCTCGGAGGTTTAGTTATGGGATGATTGAGTATAAGTCAAAGTGTCCAAAGGTGTTTGAATAACCAACAGAGGATTCACAACTACTTTCATTAGAAGACGTACACCCTCTGACCTCTTGTCAGGATTATTACTCATAAGTCTTTAGCCAAAGTAGAACACATCAAGAAGATGGTCTTCTGGGATATGTGTTTGAGTAATTTGAATCTGCAGGACAAGGAATTACTACTTGGGTTAGGTGTGACATAGTCATCCTAGTGGAGACTTACATATAGACCATGTCTTGAATGAAGCGGGTATAAGATAAGTGAAAGGAATAGGCATACGAATAACTATAGCTGCTGACGGGTTCAGAAGTAGTTCTGAAATCAATTGTGATTTTCGATCAATTGGGGGTCATGATGTACTACTTGGTGTCACTCATGATCTATTCATAATTAATGGTTAATTATGAATGACCAACATAACCAGGAACCTATAAGTTTATTCGAAAGACATAAAATGAGTTTGAGAATTGGATTCTCAAATCGAGAGAGATTGAGTCTGGTTGGATCAAATGAAGGGAAAATATGGAAAGTGTTTGGCGCAATGGAAGTGCGGATGAGCTATGTCTCTTGTAGAAAAGTTAGACTCTCTTTGGTTTAATTATGAACCAAAATTGGTTTGGTTTAAAACAAAAGGAGGTTTGTTGTTGAACCAAGTTGGTTTGGTTTTGAACAAAACTTATGGCTAACGGATGACGTTGGCTTAGCATGTATAGGTTTGGACTTGCTCTTCAAACTCGTTAGAAGATCTATATATAAATTTATATTGGAGAGAAACATAAGACAATTCAATTGAAATCTAAGTTGTTAGGTTTTGGTTTTTCTCTCATCTCCCTCTCTTTGTCACTGTCGAACATAAGGAGAGACTTCCTTGTGCCGCCGACCAGCATCGACGGCCGCCCCTTCCTTCTTCGGTCAGTCACCGGCCTCCGAAGTACAAAGCTTCTAGAGGTGTTTGCGCCGTCCGGCACCAAGCAATTGCAAAAGTTGTTGCCCCGCCTCCCAAGATGTTGCCGCCACCGCCGCTTGCCATGCTGCCACCGCCGCTTACCATGCTGCCACCGCCGCCTAGGGCTGCCACCGTCCGTGCTATTGACACCATCCTCTTCCAATCACCTGCCGCTGGCCATAGTCGCCAACATGACCTTTTTCGGGTTGCCTTTGCCGTCAGGCACCAAACTGAGGACGTGGATCCTCTCTCGGATCACATCGTCTCTTATCTTTAGCTAGTACCAAAGTGGAGACGAAGCTTGTTGCTCGAGGAGTTGTCTCAAAGATATCTCGTCATGGATACCAATAGAGGCTAGCTAAATGCTCTCTATAAATTTCAATAATGAACTCACAGGTATAATCTCTAAACGAGAAATTTTATTCTACAATGTTTGTGGTTGTGTGTGATGTATGATGTAATAATTTAGGAAATTATTTTGCTTCCGTTGTTTGTTTTTTGAAAACACCCATCATGCATGCACCTAAAACCCCAACACAAGCAACCATTTCGATCTATCTATTTAGATCTTAATCCTATGGATATAGGTTGCTTATCCCATGTCTTTCATGGAGAATGTTTTGGACAACCAAACTTTAACTGACTATAGAATAGACACATCATTTCCTATGAGCAATATGTCATCAACATATAACATTAGGAATACGATCGCACTCCCACTAATTTTCATGTACACAGGGTTCATTTGGATTTTGTGAGAAATCAAATTCTTTGATTACCTCATCAAAATGGATGTTCCAACTCCTGGATGCTTACTTCAATCCATAAATGGACTGTTGAAACTTGAATACTTTGTGTTTGTCAATAGATATGAAACCCTCAGGTTGTATCATATATACATCTTTAGACAAATTTCCATTTAGGAAAGTTGTTTTTGTTAGTGTCATCCCTAAGAGTCAATCATGAGTTGATTGACTTAGGACATATTATATCATATTTATCCATAAAAGGCAATGTTTGGTTATTATATTTACTTTATGGTTGTGCTAGATGAATGAATATAATAATGCCCCAAAATAGTAGGTTCTAATCTACAACATATCAATTGGTTGAATTGATTGTGGGAGGCTGTCGATATATATATAGAATACTACTCTAAAATATTCCTAGTCAAGTATTAATATACAAGGGTAATATTAATGCATTGAGACTAGCATGTATGTCAATTGATGACTTATTCTCACAAGTCATGGATATATAATATCAAGTTGACACATGGGTATATATTAGAGAATATGTATTTGTTATATTTGAGAGGTGTCCTAAGACAATCACCTTATGATTTATACTTATTTATTGGATAAATAAATAATTTACTATTTGAATGCACATTCTTTATGTGTTTGATTGGATCTTAATCTCAACTACTGAATATCCACAATACTATTCATAGCATGAGAGAACTTGTGATTGGATCACAACTAGTGAGCATCTCTACATGTGTAATTATGAATGTGTTAAAATATTCCCTAGTCGATGAATTGGTGAGTTTGAACATCATAGATTCTATGAGACTAGCACAGGTTATACTCCTTGGCTTGTCCAAGCAGCCACTCCTCACTGGCTGGAAACATTGGGATGTCAAGAGTTAAACATGGATGCTAGTTAATGGTATCTAGTTCATTGAAATGACTTGCCATGAGACTTCATATGGTTCTCTACATATATAGATATATCAATGAAGATCTCATTGCATCTTAAGTACGAGTTTCCTTCGACTTAAGGTATTCAAGTCATCTTGGTCATGGAGATTTATACTTTGACATCTTAAGCAAACATTTCTGAGATGGTGTGGACCCGGGATGATTGGGTATAAGTCGAAGTGCTCAAAGGTGATTGGATAACCAACAAAGGATACACCACTCCTTACAAGGAGATGTATACCCTACGACGGCTTGTCAGGATTATTACTTGAAGTGTTTGGCCAAAACATAAAATGTCAAGAGTACGAGACTCTTGGACACAAGTCTGAGTAATTTGAATCCACAGGACAAGGAAGTATCACTTGGGCTAGGTGTAACATTGTCAGCCTAGTGGGGACTGACACATAGACCATGTCATGAACCAAGTGGGTATAAGACGAGTGAAAGGAACAAGGCACGACTCATTATAGTTGCTAAAAGGTTAAGAAGTGGTTATGGAAACAACCTGTGATTTTTTGGTCAATTGGGAATCATGATGTACTACTAGGTGTCACTCATGATCGTTCTATAATTAATGGTTAATTATGGATGACCAACATTGTTGGTGCTAGAAGCACTAGCTAATCGAACCTATATTTTGATAGATAGCAAAGGTTCAAAGTTAAGATTTGTTGTTATCTAATGAGTCTGACTGAGTGTGCAAGAAGCTCAAGCAGAAAGTCCTATGGGAACTTAGGCAAGGTGAAAGTCCTAGTTGAGGCTAGGCAACGAAGTCCTGGTCAGTTGGATTGGGAAAGAAGACATGATTAGGGAGATTAGGCAATGAAGCCTTGGTCCGAGGGACTGAGCAAAAGTCTTGGCAGATCGAGGATACCGGGCAGAAGTCCTAGGGGTCAAGGATAATAGGAGGAAAGTTCTAGGGGTTGAGGACACCAAGCAAGATTCTAAACAGGTCAAGGACTAGACGTCTAGCAGGAAGTCCCGGAGGTCAAGATCGGATGTTGAACGAAAGTCCAAATATTCTAGAGGTCCAGATATTTGACAACAGGTAAACTCTCCTGAGAGGAGTAGGTGAGGACGCATTCCCCATTGACGGAACAGTAGGCATTGGTTCGACCTAGGATTTCACTGGAAACCAAAAAGTCAGAACTGGACAGTCCCGAGACTGTCAAACATGATTTATTATATTTTATATTTTGTATATGCTAACTCTGTGATATAGAAACATAAAGCATGGAGATTGCTAAACCAGACGCTTGGAAGGATCCAGGCGCCTCAAGCCAAACCAGGCGCCTCAAAAGGATTGAGGTGCCTCAATCACCTCGGTGCTGGAAAGATGAGGTGGCAACCTCTCAAAAGGAATAGAGGCACTTGGATGAACTTATAAAAGAAGGGTTTGACCAGCACCTTCTATAGAATTGCCTGAACAACTTTCATACTCTCGTGCTTCTTCAAAACTCGCTCTACGACGCTGAAACGCCACTCCAACAACCGATGCTCAAGCATTTTTCTTCTTTCATGTTGTCAGTATTTTTATTATATGCAATCTATACTTAATTGAATTGTATTATCATCGTACTATTAGTGGATTGCCCATCGAAAGTACTCATTTGGCCTTGGACTAGCCATCACCGGGCGGTGAACCAAGTAAAAACAAATGTGTCACCTTGGTTGTGTTGCTTATTCTATTTCTTATTCCGTAGTTATTTACTCTCATGTTTTACGAAAAGTGTGAAAAAGTGATACGCGTTATTCACCCTCCCCCTTTAGCGCTCTTTTCGATCCAACAATTGGTATTAGAGTGGGATCACTCTGAATTGGTATGCCTTTCTTCTTGTTTTTCGTTCTAATTTTTTCATCGTAAGTCAGAATTGGTGTAATCACTTTTTCTGACAAAAATTATTTTTTTTCTTCAAAATTGGTGCAACATCACTCGAGTGAATATATTTTTTATTCCTTTCCTGCACTACTAATCCAAGACCAAGTCTTGGTACATTCCTTTTTTATTTTTGTTGTGCAAGATTTTTTTTATCGCCCATCAAGAAGGCTATAGTACCACTTGCTCACCACTCTTTTCCGGCAAGAATTTCAGCTACTGGAAGGGTCAGATGGAGTTCTACTTAGAGACTTAGGTGGAGATATGGATTTCTATCCAAACAAGATACACACTCTCCATTGAAGATGGAGTACCTCTCCCTTGCGACAAATGGGACGCAGTTACAAGAAGGAAGGTCGAGGCCAACACTAAAGCAACTAAAACTCTCCAATGCGGCCTAACCAAAGAGGAGCTGAACCAAGTCGGACCTTTCACCAGTGCCAAAGATCTATGGGAGAGGTTGATCAAACTATACAAAGGGACCTCTGATACAAAGGTGAGTAAGCATGACTTATACATAAATAAATTGTCTAACATTAAAATGTAGGAAGGAGAATTAGCGAGCCAAATGCTAGAATACAAGATATTCTAAACGGGCTACACGGAATTGGATAAGCAATAGAGAACCATGACATAATCAGGTACGCTTTGAAAGAATCCCCGAGATCAGCTTGGAGACATGGTCATGCCTCACAAAATCTCCACCAGATCAGCTTGGAGACATGGTCGTGCCTCACAAAATTCCTCCAGCCTCTTCAACAGATCAAGAACAATGCATGGTCGTGCCAAATTGCACGACCGTGCCTCTCTAGAGCCCTTCACCAGATCAAATTTGTGAGCTTGTATCAAAGAAATTAAATCTGGGTCAAGTTGTAAGTTGTTGGCATTAATCTGTGGAGGTACAATGTGATCCAATAGTCTTGTAGATATAAGTGTGCAAACATCTCTTAAAGGCCTATTTGCCATGTCAGATCGCTTCATATCTTAAAATAAAAAAATAGTTGGTTCTTGAGAACAAAATCACAATCACCTATAAATCAAAATTATTAGAAAAACAAAGGTGTAGAATTAAAAATAAACAAAAAAAAAATAAAAAATTTATCAACAAAAAGAAAATGCTATGAACAAGTAAACAAAATATAGTATTATTGGATTATATATATGGAAAAGTAAATTGAAGATTTTTATTAATAAAAAGAAAAAAATTATCTAGATTAACTAAATTTCTAGTCTACTAATGTTAATCAAAAATAGTCCCCGACAACAGTGCCAAAAACTTGTTAACGAAATCGCAAGTGCACGGTTACGTCGTTAGTAATATAAAGGATTATCGTATCCACAAGGACTGTTGATTAGCTAGTAAACTTTGCAAAATAAGTTATCTAGATAATCGAAGGTTGGTTGAATGCTTGTAAACTAGAGAGAAGGAAGAGAGAGGGAGAGAAAGGGTTGAGAGTTTTGAGAGGGGAGATGAGAGGGAAGGTTGAGAAGTTGGCTATGGGGAGAATGATTCTAGGGTTTTGGTTTCACTATAATGATAGTTAATGTCCCTACAATATGTTCATCTCCTTATTATCCACACTTAATCCTATGTAGCAAGGGTTGTCCTTATGTCAAGGTCTTTTAACTCTAGAAAGTAGGTAAGTGTCGATGCCCTTTGTCACTAAGGGCATAATATGTCGGTTGAATGAGAATCCTTTGTCACTAAGGATCTCCTGATTATCCAGTCTAGTAGCTACCTTAACATAGATGCAAATCCCTTACATCTACATGCATTACTCACATACACATTTCGCCAAACATGTAGTAGGCACAACACACATAGAGCAAGAAGTAAACATCTCATAGAAATAAGGAAATTGACATATACATATTCATATATCAATCACACATTATAATTACTCCCTAATCCTAGAAATCAGAGATTTACTCCATGGAGAAGGAAATACAACTAAGAGACAATAAATGAAGCATTCTTATAATCCAAAGAGTAGTAGAGAGGAAGAAATGTTTATCAATGGGTTGTCAGTCTTCTTGGATGAGTCTCCTTACTCCAGAGGAGGACGAATTGTCAAAATGGATGGAGATGGAAGCTCTAGAGCTTCCCCTTAAGAAGAGAACCCTTCCCCAAGGAGAGGGATGAAGTCCCAAACCCAAGATGGTTCAAGAAAGGGTTTGCTTGACCCTTTTGTACTTCCCCCGAATGGTCAAATCTGCCAGATTTATTGGGCTCCGCCAAAATAGGTTTTTCACCTATTAAATAACCTCCTCTTGAGTTGAAGTCTGAACCAAAGTTGTATCTCTTGAAATTATCTTCAATTTGAGAGTTTATTCATCCTGAAACTCCAACCTAGCCAAAAGTTATGATGGTTCAAAGTTTGGTTTGCAAATCTGGGCGAATGACCCGACACGGTCGTGCGTGGGAGGCACGTCTGTTCTTTTTAACATGGCCAAGATATGAGTATCTTCTATTTCACTCTAAAGAAAAGTTGTATATCTTGAAGTTATCTACATTTTGACATTTGAATCAACTCTAAAATCTAATAGTGTGAAAAGTTATGCCCATTTTACTTTGGTCTGCAGGTTGCCCAGAATCTGACATGGTCATGTGATTCACGTGACACGATCGTGCCTCTCATGCAACATGATCGTGTAAAATCTCTAGAGCTAGCACATGGCCATGCCTTTAGGGAATGACCCCTAGCTGAGAAGAAAGCATGGTCGTGCCTTGGTGGCAAGACCCTGTGTTGAGGAAGAATGGGTAGCAAGGCACGGCCATGCTTTTTGGGCACAACCCTATGTTGAGGTCTCTCATAAAGCTCACACGGTCATGCCTGGATGGCACGACCATGCTAGGGCTGAGGCACGATCATGCTTGGGGGGCACAGCCATGGCCTTGGCCTTGGCTGCTCTGCTACCAGCTCTGCTTTCTGCTCAGCTCTCCATTTAAGCTCTGTTTTGCTCCAAAACGCATCATGTCAATGAAAATACACAAAGAGTAGTTCTCTAAACTAAAAGAGTAAAAGTATGCCATAATAATGAAATAGAGTGCAATATGTGTAAATTATGATCATGAAATATAAGTAGATTTGTGTCAACCAATGCATAAAAATATATATAAACTATGCACATCAACGGTCGTGCCTTTCCTAGAGAAATTATTCAGATCACACAAGAAGCCAAGTTGTGCCTTTTGGCATGGTCATGCCAGACTTCAGCAAGGCTTGGCCATGCCAAATGGCACAGTCGTGCCTCTTTAGAGCCCTTCACTAGATCAAGTTTCCACATAGGTCATGCCAAAAATCATGATCGTGTGAGTTTCTTGGAGACTTTTCACATCTAGGTCATGTCAATTGGCATGGTCATGTCCCTTTACCTGGCTCTAGTAGCCACATGGCTGTGTTGTTTCACACGACCGTGTGGGAGAGCGACACAGCTGTGTGTGCTATAAAATGGGCTCTAGATCTCCTTTTCGAAGGGAGAGAGGTTTCCCCCTTACGGGAACCTACGATGTCCAATTCCACATCGATTCCAACGATCCATCCACATCCGGAGTGAGGATTTCATCTGAAAACACTAGCAAGTCATAGATAAGCATTCCTTTCTTCTCATTTCTAAGATTTGATTGTTAGAATGCTTTCTTTCTCGTCTTTAGATTGTAATTCCTCCGCTATGGAGTAAATCTCCTTGATTCTAGGATGTAGGGAGTAATATTGATGTACAAACTATGAATTTGCCAATTTTCTCTTTCTATGAAGTATTTATGAATTGTTCCATATGTGTAATGCCTTGCTTGTGCTTGATTTAATGTGTATGTGAATGTTTGCATGTGGATATGAAGGATTGTCACCATGTAGAGGGGATTACTCTAGATAGTATGACTGGGGAGCCCTTAGTGACAGAGGGTAATCCTTTAACCGGACTTTCTAGAGTTATCACCTTGAATTGGAGGCAATTCTCCATAAGGGATTAGCTAACTATAACTTAATGGATTTTCACCATCTTGTGTTAGGAAGTATCTTGTGTAATATAGATTGTATGTCCGGAGAGCCCTTAGTGACAAAGGGTAATCCTTTAACTAGACTTTATATGTTACCTCTTCTACTTAGTAACATTTAGAAGTAAAAGGTGTAAGCATTCCGGGCTAATCCTTACGGGGTCACACCGATAATTTGGTTAGAAACCCCTACAAGATTATAAATATAGAGGATTAAGAAATGTCATAGTACATTAACTAGCATGAAATCGAAGTCCTAGGATCACCTTATCAAACCATCTTCTCTCTTAACAATCAACCTCTTCCATCTTGGACCTCACTCTTTCTCTCTCTCCCCTTCTCTAGTTGACAAGCTTCTATAACCAACTTGATTGTTTAGATAATTCACTATGCATACTCACTAGTGCTCAATCATCAATCCCTGTGGGATCGATATGTTTATTACTTACGACGTAACCGTGTACTTGCGGTAGCGATCAACAAGTTTTTGGAACCATTGCTGGGGACTATAACATTTGATATTAGTTGATAAGCATTTGAGTTACTCTAGACGTTTTTATTTTTATTAATAAATTTTTGCATTTTCTCATTTTGTGAATAGCTTTGTTCTACAATTTATTTATTTTTCTTTAACTCTGCATTTTTCATTTGCAAATAATTTTATCTTGAAGCTAACGCTAAAGCACTTGGATTTGTTCTCTTTGTATGCCAAAAAGCTAATCTTGTAGGGAATCATTCTGAGGACAACAAATCATGGTGCACAAGCCCCTAAATCTAGAAGTGTTGGTGCAGGGAGCACCAGAATCAAACCTATGTTTTGATGTTGTCAAAGGATCAGAGTTAAGTCTTATTGTTAT
>JBBUKS010000073.1:2119830-2133799 GCA_038050645.1 Hedychium gardnerianum
CCTTGATTGAAGGTAGAATTATATATAACCTTCTGGAAATGCCAAGAAGCTTAAACAAACATCACAAGGATTCAAAATAATAATAAAGCAATAATAGAGAAGGAATAACTGATTCCGGTTTAAATGAATATGGGAGAAGATTTTATCCTCAACATCAGATAAATTTAGTAGCTGCATTCCTACTAATAAACCAAAACCAAATTAATATATCCTGTCACTGAAGAAGTTAAGATAACCATAAAATTAACAATGATTTTATCATTGTCTCATTCTACTATTTCCCCCGCTCAGTAAGGAATATATGACTAACTAAATAAATCCGGCAATGATTTTTCAAGGTATAAATCCCCCCTCTAACCTCTTCAATGTCTTTCTATAATGGTGTTAGCATTAACAGAATAGGTTTTTTTTTTACAAAAAAAAGAAAGCTTTACTAGCTATATGGATCTCATTGTATGTATAATTAAACTTATTGTTCTATAATTATCTCCATATACCTTCCATCTTACTATGACCATATAAGCAATTTTCTTATCTAATAAATCATCATTGTACTGGACTTCCGTGAAACATAAGAGGGACTCAAGCCAATAAGGGTCCTCTAAAGATTACTTGCAGTTTGATTAATTAACGAATATTTCTACTTTAATCATGTTCCATATTTAGGTCCGAAACACAGTTCTTGGATCTTCCATATAAACAATTCAAAGAGACTCTACCTAGTTAGCTCACTTTTCCATCATAATTATCTTGTTATATATACATACATTCTCATCAAAAAGCCACAAATTTCAAGCTTAAAGTCAAACCTGGAGGATCTAGAAAATACAACAAACGGTATCACGACATACATAAAGGACAAGAAGTTACCTCAAGCGATAGAAGCCCTAGCTGCCCTGCACTTGCTCTCGCCAGATCTCACTCAACTTGACTGAAGAAACCATCAATTTTAGGAAAGATAACCGGGCTTAAAATAAAGAAAAGCCATCGAATCCAGTAACAAAGCACTGGAAATAAACTCGAAAAAAAAAATCATTTTGATGGAAGATATATAACTGAACAAAAATCAAGCAATAACATCAGACCCAGGCAACAAAGCACTGGAAATAAATAAGAACTGTGATTTTGATGGAAAGAGAAAGACGATGAAAGAGGAAAAATCGCGTAATACACTTTTAGTGAACACGAGAGAAAACCTAAAAAGTCGGGAGAAGGAAAGAAGAAGAAAGCCTGAGGAAATAAGAGGAAGAAAGAGGGAGAAGAAAACTAATCCAAATAAACAGTGACATCTGTTAAATCCGGACAATGTACAGAAGGAAGATATGATTAAGATGGGTAGGCGTACCTCCCCGTCTTTTACAATCCAATCCCGTTCCCCAACGCAAAGTACCTTCGTCTCAAAAGTCACGTACGCGTCCAACTCCAATCCATCAGAAATATTCTGTTTTTCATTTTCATCAGTCAGTTTAACTCGTCAAGATTACTATTTTGTACGAAGTTTTGTTTTAAAAAGGGAAGAAAAATAACAAAAATTGATCCACTGCTCTACCTCGGAAGGGAAACCCACTCAGAGACCAGCCTCCTCTTCAGATCAACAGTGGCCGACATGAGATAAGCACAACAGCACGCATGTCCATCGCATCGAGATGATGCCCTGCACCCTGCTCATTCCCACTTCCTCACCGCTGCTTCATCGATCCGACGACGAGGGAGGGGAAACAAAGATGCATCGTTGATTAATTAGTTTCCGCGGCCCGCACAGGGAGATGGAGATGACAGAGAGAGGAGTGAGCACGCCACAGCGACGGCACCGCCGCCGATGCCCTCCCCGCCGTGTGCTCACTCTCTTCTGTCAACCCGAATCTCGCCCCCGGCCGACCGCCTCGATCCCCAACAACAAACACAGCCACAACAGATCGAATCAAATGCCGCAAACGATGACAAACGATAAGCACAGAGGAGTACAGGAAGAGAAAGGGAAGAATCCATGACCGTGGGAGAGAAATCTACCGCCTCGTAGTGGCTGCTTCGGATTCTAGGGCAAGGCTAAGCGCATTCTCTCCGCATCCTTTTATTGGCGAACGAATAATTTTTATAAACAAAATAAATAAATAAACTTAATTTCGGGAAAATAATATAAATAATAATAATAATTATTATTATTCGTCCTTGGTTCGTTATAATTACGTGGAAGAAGACGACGACGAGAATGAGAAGAAAAATAAAAATAAAAATAAAAATAAAATAATAGGAGGATTCCTGACGCTGTCGACCGTCCGTTGGCCGCGATTCGCATGGCGTAGGTCTCCGAGCCGTACGATCAGGGTGCCCCGCATTCGAACTGGCGACGCGCATGCCTATCACGAAGCTCTGCGGCCGGGGCCCGCTGTTTGTGAGGGTTGAAGCAGGGGGGACGCCGGTTCCAGATGGAGGGCGTGATTTACCCGTTATCGTACCTCGCGTTGGGATTGCAGTCGTTAACTTGTTAACTAATCGTGTTTTAATTTGTTAAACTTCATTTATCTCGTATAAAATATGAACATAATATGCGTTGTTGAATACCCAAAAGGCGCATCATATTTTTTAATTTACCGAAAGAAATATTTATTTAAAATATCTTTCTTACGGCTTGTTGCATCTAATCCATTTTCATCCGACTATTATATAGACCTATCATCTAGGGATGCTGAATTTTTTGAATCATCATCCCTGAAATTTTTTGATTTATTTTAATTATCGATTAAATTTTTTTATAGAATAAGATTAATCATCTCAGATCTAATATTATCAGATTCATCAATTTTTAACCCCCGGAGCTACAATGCAACGGAAGAATGTCAAGTTGACACCCAAACACCCGAGATTCGATTTCAGCTACCATGTATTTATTGAAAAAAAAATTCAAATGAAGCGCGCAACTACTGTTAGGATTGTAAAATTACAAACAAAATCTCACATTAAAAACACATAAAAAATATTATATCTTAATAAAAAAAAAAAATATCTCCATTAATATGCGACCTTTTGAATAGAGCCTAAAAATAAAATCATAAGAGTTTAAACTCAAAGTGAACAATATCATATAATTATAAAAATATCTAAATTCTCCATGAAAATGAATTATCAAAAAATTTAATTATCATAATTTTTATGATCTAATTATTAACTAGATACTTTGCGTTACGAGCACTCTTTAATTTACTCTTAAAAACTAATGAAAATTTTGTATGAATTAAATAAATCGCTCTAAATTAAGTATTAATTAATTTATCATTTTTTTTTTCTAAACATCATCAAAATAATAATAAAAATAAAAATCTTCAATAGACTTGACAGTTTCTCGGAACATTTTCCCATTGTATATCTCAAGGTATAATTTAAAATATTTTAGTTTATTTTTTAAAAATAAAATTGATGATAATTTACAAGGCTAAAATAGTTATTTTGATATTAGAGAAATAGAAGTAAAAAAAATTAAGTGCATTTTAACATTAGTAAAACTCGAAGAGCATTTTAAACAACTGTTAATTAAAATTTTTGATTTTAAATACATATTAATTATGAATATTTTATATAGGAGTTGTTTTTTTTAATGTAATATTCTAAATTATGAAGTCAAATAATTGAAAGTAGATGAAGTATGTGAAACAAAATAAAAAATTTATGGTTGTTTAGTCATATTTAAATGGCTTGATTTTGACAATTGCCCCTCTTAATTTGTTACACTGATCATTTTGCCTAATTATTGGAAGGGCAATGTGTTGATTGTACACTTCAAAATTAAAAAAAAAACAATTAATGTGTTGGTAGAAAATATTTAACAAAAAAAATCATTGTATAAATTAATGCGCTTAATGATCACATAAATATTCAAGAAAAAAATTAAGAGAGCTTTATTTTTTATAAAAACGGAGTTTCCCTTATGTTTTTTTTTAATGGGAATGCCTCTAGCTCAAAGCAACAACCAAAAGGTGCAACATCTAATAGCCAAAAAAAAAAAACACCTACAACACTCGAATCTCTTTGGATGTTGGACTGTTCCTCGTGGCTCATTCATGCTTCCTGAATTTACTTGAGGGCTAATGAAAAACTTAGATCAAGTCAACAGGTCAGACACCTCTAGATGAATGAAGATAAATACTAGACACCTGAGCTAAAAAATAAAAAAAAATTACGGGCAAGCAATCGTGTGGCATCATCGATGACATATAGCTTACACTAGTTTATTTCTGAAACTTGACCAGCCCAGCATGCACACTTTCTTTTCTTTAGTTGAGTGGATAAGGTACCAAACTGACCCACTTGAAGATTAAGTGGATGCCTCCTGGACTGTAAAGAGCTTTAAAAATAGACACCTTACCTTACCTTTCAGTCTCATGAGGAGAAGAGAATAAAATTTTGCTAGTTTTTCTAATAATATTATTTTAATGACCACATTTAAAAGTTAAGAATATGCAAGCAATTCACAACCAAAGCCACTAATTAAATACAAAAAGAAAAACGAACACAAAATCAATAGAATATAAAAAGCAAGGATATGAACAGATATAATAAACCTTGTAACAAGAATAGATATACATTAATGCTGCTTACAAGACATGATTAAGATAATTCAAGAAGTTTAGATTACACTGCCTTATCTGATTAAAAAAGAAAAATAGTATGATTTAGAAGAAGAAGAAAGTGACCTTGGTTTCACAAAATAGGTAGTGCGAATGCTTGAGGGATGGTTGACTATCTTCTAACACCATGAAGACTTCTTTGAGCAAGAAAAAGACAAAGTTGGCTTATTTAGAAAGCTCTAAGAATTGCAATTAGAAAGAGGAAAAGTTTAACTTGTGCTGTCCTGCTCTTACCTTTACAAAAAACCAATTCCAATACCAGAACTAACCTTTTAATTGAAGTCCAAAAGGACCGATCATAAGTGGAATATGTTGAATGGAAGGTGAATTGGATGCTATAAATGAAGTGTCTTCCTGTGCTAAAATATCTGCAACAATAGGATGTGAAGAAAAGAAAGAGTCTTCCATTTCCTGACCTGAACAATGAGTTTGCAAGTGGTCCTCCCCTGCCAGTGCCAACTCCTATTCAAGACTCAGAGATCATTGGTAGTCTGGCTTGATTTTGATTTCCCAAGAAAGCCAAACAATTTCTCTTATCATCATTGAAGGCATTGCAACCAGAGAAACTTGGGCCAAGTATCACTAAGAAAAAGAAATGCAAGCAATTCTTCGTAGTGGCCACAATAGAAGAAATCAAAATGGTACAATCAGTTCAGTTGTAATATTTCAACAGACTGCCCAGTGTCAATTGTTTCGCAGAGCAATTGCATAAACTTTGATAAACTCCATTTTCCTTGTTAAATTTCAGTAACTGAGAAAATAATTAACCAGTCATGAAGTGATAACTGCTCGGGTATATTACTAGGGTTGACATGATGAAATCATGGATCTTCTTGTATCACTAGGGTTCAATGTCAAAAAATGGTACTAGTAGTAAATTTCTTCTTCCTAAACTGGTTCCCAATCATCAATTCAATGGTGGAACACCCCTCAGAAGAGAAAGGACTGCTACCATTGTGAATATATATAGATCATTATAAACGCTTCTTCCTGGCTGAATCTCTGGACATGAACAGAGAAATGTCTTCTACACAATCTGATCAGATATACACAAGCACTCAGATCTACAGATCTATCTTTGAAGTCAGGGTCATAGGAGTTTTTTGGCAAATTCCAAAGCAATTCAAGAGCAATCAGGAACATACTATCACTGTGAATTATCAATGTAGATCTGAGTGGATGGGGGTGGTTCAGTTATCTCCTCAACAGAAACAAAAGGCAGAGAGGCATCAGCAAGTGCTGAAAGTGTGTTTAAGACATCATTTGTGTCATCCAAGTAATACCGTGCCTTGCTTGGTTTTTGGCCAACAGTGCAACCGAATATTGCCTTATTTGAAGCTACCATGTTCTTTGCTACTAAGCCAGCAATGCCTTCAAACATGTCCTCATCAGACCTGTCATCGCCAATACACAGCACAAAATTAGCTGGTCTTCCCTTTGCCGCCATTGATGACAGAATTTTCTCTGCTACTAGGCCTTTGCTAACTCCCTGTAAAAGCAACAGCAACACAATGAAATGTAGTAAAGCTAACAGCGCAAGATTTTGCAAAATTGATAAGTCGAACAGTAATTTGCAATGGCAGATAACAGTAGGAATATTACCATGAAGCCCTAGGATTGAAAACCAGTTATAAGAGAATTATAGTTACCAAGGATAGATGGAGCATTTCAGAGTAAATGACCTAGCATAGAGCATGTTTGAGATTTGTTACATGCAACTAGTACAGTAGGAAAAAGCATACCTGAGGTTTCACTTCAACGATAAACTTGCCACTCTTCACGGTGACTGGTTCATTTGCAAGTACACTCTCTAAATGATCATGCATCTCCTTTGCCTGGGCAGACCCAAAGCCAGGATCAGCATCCCTATGGTGCCAAACTAAAGCACTTTCTTTGGGTTCAATAGAAGATCCATCAGTAGACTCCGTATACAGTTTCATCACTGGTTCAGCAATCTGCATCCATGCAAAATCAGTGGTCTGGCTATGGGTTTCCCATTCTTCATCGTGAGTCCACCTGTATATTTAGAGATGACACAAGCATATTAACAATACTACATGAGTGTATTTTGTTTTTCTTCCACTTATTAAATGGCATACATAGAAGCAATGTAGAGCATCAGAAACCATGTTTTTTGAAATTATGAGATATTTTCTGTAGCATATACTGGAAAGGAAGATTCCTCTGGGTAGTTACTGGTGGTTATGAATGTTTCGACTACATAACACAGCATTTGAAGATATCAAATAATTGTTCATTACTTTGTTAGAGAACTTAAATGTAGCTCAGCTTCAAATTGATGAGTGTACTGTTTGAATTATAAAGCATGGCTTGTTGTACCATGTATCTCAACTATCATGAACTAACAAAATCTTTCTACATGTCTTATATACTTAGCATAGAACATTCTATGCATTGTTTGAACTTATAAAGTACCATGTTACATGTAACTCTTTCTTTTCATGCCAACACTATCTTTTCCTCTCTTCTCAAGTGTCATATTTGCCAATGATCTCTCTTGAAATGCACTGTATAAATAGCAGATAACTGTGTGTACTTCATGGTGAATGATCCATTATCATAAACACCATGAATAACCAAAGAAATAACCAAATTTATTAGGCTATTTATGCAGTCATAGGCCCAATGATGTAATTCCTAGATTTGTTAGGTCAGTCTTTCAAATGGAATGTTCTTAAGCACTTTTAAAAAGTTAAGAACAACAATAATTGGAATGTTAAATAGCATAAGAGAAGAAGAGAGTACCTAATGAAGTATCCATGTTCAGCTGCAATTCCAAGTTTCTCGCATGGTGAAAAACAATCATCTAGACTCTGCCGGCCTCTTCCACTGACAATAAAAACAATATTGTTCTTATCTGCACAAAGGGTATTCACTATCCTAATAACTTCTCGGTTAGGCTTTTTGTTAATGGATGTTTGTGGCACTAATGTTCCATCATAATCCAACAAAATAGCCCTACTCTTAGCATTTGTATAAGCTGAGACCAATAGTTCAGAATCAAGCTTTCTAAAGTTGGGATCCACTGCAACGACCCTGAATCCAAAACCGAGACCTATTCCCCAACAGTTCCTCCTGAAATGGTCCTTGCAGATTCTCTCCAAGTCTTGCATGAAGCTCTTTGACCAATAAGCAACATTGTGAGTGTTAACATAGCGGTAGTGTTTCTCATGCCGCAATTGCTTCTCCCCATCAGAAAGAGAGATAGCCTCATTCATCGCTTCCCCTGTGGTCTCTATATTCCATGGATTGACTCGAATTGCACCACTAAGAGACGGAGAGCAACCAATGAATTCCGAGACCACCAGCATGCTCTTCTTTGGGTCATTTGCCACTGAATCTCTGGAGTCAAATATCCCTTGTCTGCAAACAATGTATTCATAGGGAGTTAAGTTCATTCCATCCCTAACTGCAGTGACTACCACGCACTCAGCAATAGTATAGTAAGCAATCTTCTCGATGGCAGACATGGGCCGCTCAATGAGAACCACTGGCCTGTACCCTTCGTGACCAAAGGTCGTATTGACCCTTTGACAGCTCTCCTCAATCTCAACCTGGAGCTCCTTCAGATCCTTTCCTTGTGCCCTTGCCGGATTGACAATTTGGACAAGAACTGCTCTCCCCTGCCACTTGGGGTGAAGCTGTAGCATGTGCTCAAAAGCAAGCAGTTTGAGGTTGATCCCTTTGAATATGTCCATGTCGTCAACGCCGAGGAGAACAGTTTTTCCATCAAACTGCTGGCGAAGTTCGTTGACCCGCCACTCCCTGTCGGGGAGGCGGAGCATGGACTGGAGCTGGCCCATGTGGATGCCGACGGGCAAGATCTTGATCTCGATGGTACGGCCGAAGTAGTCGAGGCCGATGTAACCGCGCTTGGACTGGTACTCGATGCCCAACATGCGGCTGCAGCAGGAGAGGAAGTGGCGGGCGTAGTCAAAGGTGTGAAAGCCGATGAGGTCGCAGTTGAGGAGAGCCTTGAGGATCTCCTCACGGAAGGGGAGGGTGCGGTAGATCTCCGAGGAAGGGAAGGGGACGTGGAGGAAGAAGCCCATCCGTAGGCGGTTGAAGAGGCGGCGGAGAAAAGTGGGGAGGGCCATGAGGTGGTAGTCGTGGATCCACACGTAGTCCTCCTCCGGATTGATCACCTCGATCACTTTCTCGGAGAAGAGCTTGTTGGCGAGGACGTAGGCCTCCCAAAGGGAGCGATCGTAGCGGCCGCCGCGGGAGGAGGAGGCCGCGGAAAAAGGGAGCAGGTAGTGGAAGAGCTGCCATAGGCGGCGCTTGCAGAACCCATGGTAGAAGCGGTCGTGGAGATCCGGAGGCAAGAAGGCCGGTACGCATTTGAACCGCTCAAGCAGCGTCTGGGCGACGTCGTCCTGCTCGTGAGCTTCGACGTCGACGCGAAGGGAGCCGACGTAGAGCACCTCCATGTCTTCCGGGAGCCCGTCCTTGAGCTGGAGGAGGAGAGAGTCCTCGTCCCAGGCGAAGATCCACCCGCGTCCGTCCAGCCGGCGGCGGGCGAGCACAGGGAGCTGGTTGGCGACGATAATGATCCGCTCCTGCGCCTGCGAGGACTGCACGTCGGAGGCCACGCTGCTCGCCCGCTCCTCCTCCTCCTGCAGCTCCACAAGCGTCCCCGGCACCGTCATCACCCGCGGCATCCGCCGCAACCCTCGCCCCCCTCCGCTTCCTCCCAGACTCAGCGCCCCAAAGTTCCCCGCAGCCAGATCGAGAAGGTTAGTATACGATCTGGACATCATCTTGCCCTTCCACCGCTTCTTTCCCTCCGCGGAGCTCAGATCAGGAGCGAGAAGCCCTAGAAGCGGGTGAAGGAGGAATCAAAGGCCGCCATGGATGGGATATGGATAAAGAGGAAAGAGATTTGGGTCAAAAAGCCAAAACGAGAGAAAACATTTTATATACGGAAACTTTTATTTTACCCCTCAGTCCTAATACACAAAATAATATTACCTAAAATTTCAAAATCAGTACAATCTCCCTTTAAAAACGGGGTTTCACCGTTTCAATATGCCATTTTGCAAAATTAAAATTTTATAATATCTTTTTATCATTTTTAAGTGTTTTATTTTTGCATTTTCACCCACAAAATTGTTAGACTTAAGTTATATTATATTCACATTAGAAATAACATAAAAGTACCCCTAATAATTAAAATTTCTTTTATGTAATTAGCCACCATAAATATAATTTAAGAAAACAATCCCATCTAAAAAAAATCATAGGATCGAATTGATTATTTTTATAATTAATTAATTTAAATTATTAAATACTTAAATTATTAAAAAATAATAATCTCATCTAAAATTTTATTTTTTTTAAAAAAAAAGAAAAATCTTCTGTGGGTAGTTCATTTTTTTTTTCTTCAAGTAGTTCATAGGTTGGTGATAAGTTGATATCGTATTTATAATTTAAATCAATGTGCTGAAAATGTTAAGTGACGGGAGAGTAGGCCCAAGGTTTATTGGACCACTAGATTATTTCTTTTAAGTTGTCATTCTTTAAATGGACGAATTTAAATCTACTAAAGTAGATATGAATGGAAATCCACTCATTAATTATTAATTATTTATATTATTTCATATTATCTCATATTCTTATCTAAAAAAATCGTTTGACTAAGACGAAATAAATTCTCATGATTTAAAGTCCCTTCTAAAATGCATAGAACCGTCCTGAAGAGGCGCTAAGGGCATAGTCTCTTTTTTTTAAAAAAAATGATATATATATATATATATGAAAAAGTCTTTATTAAAAAAAATTAAAAAAAATTGAATAAGAAGAAAAGACAACGATGTCTTGATCTAGTATTTTTCTAAAAGTTTATCTTATAATCGTCACATACTATGTCTATGTCACAAAGTGCTCCTCTATATTATCACTTTTTAATCCTTGTTATCATTTTTATCACCTAGTATTTAATATTTTCTATTTTTCCATACACAACAATTTGAATGTAAATTTCTATAGAAGTGGCACTTGTTTTATATTGCTAAGTTGTTTCAGGGTTACTGAAACAACTTAGCAATATAAAACAAGAATTCAGATTAGTGCTGAATTCTGGTTATTGATTTCCTGATTTCAGAAATTCCAACTTCAGACATTCAGATTAAAGGAAGTTTCAGGAATTAGATAAGCCAGATTTGAAAAGAAAAGACATATCTGGAAGAAAAAAAAAAATTCAAATCAGTAGCTGAAAAGAATGCACAAGTTCATTAAGTCCTACAAATCAGTGATTGTATTGATTCAACTTCAACTTTAGGATATGCAGCTTGGTAATATCAAGTTTAAATGTGTCATTTCAGATCTCATCTTAAGGATTTTTGGCTTCAATAAATTTGCAGAAACTACACAACACAAGATGCTGTCCAGATTCTCAATCAAACGCAGTTGCATATATATTGCTGTAACCAGAGTTTCATTATATCTACAATTAAAAAATAACATAAAGGTTTACTATTTTTTTATTTGCCTAATGTGAAAAATATGAAATAGAATCAAACTATGTTTCATTAGTCAAAAAGGCTTCAAAGTTCAATCTAAATTTGACAAGTCAAAATCTTATCCATAACTTTCTTCCTTATATATCTAAATCTAAAGTTCAATCTAAATATATCTTTCCTCCTTATATTTTATCCATGACTTTCTAATCTAATTTTTAGAAAATGATCAAAGTCAAACACGACTCCATCTCCTAGACCTAATGAATTAATGATGATAGTTTAAAGTCATGCATGTGTTTTTGACCTTATGCTTACAAAAAGCGAAGAAAGGTGGGTAAAGTAGGGAAGAAGTTATTGACTACATGTTCGTACCTTTATGACTCTTATCCGTATATTTAAAAATCGAATAGATTAATTTTAAAAATAATCAATCAAGTTTTATATTTTTTTTCAAAAAATAAATATTTAAATTATATATACAAAAATATCAATCTCTATTATATTTATTTTAATTAAAATTAAATTGTTTTTGATTAGATAAGAACGTGACTTTGTGAAGAAGAAAAACTTCAAGCTTAAGATTGAATTTTTTTGGATTTTTTTCAATAGTGTTCCTCAGCCCATGACAATCCTTTAAAAGTTAGATTGGATAGGAGTGTAATGGATTAAGGTTGTGGATGTGATTGGCCTTGTTTTGGATAAGAATATGACTCATGCCTTTGGAGAGCATATGCTTTCTTTTTATATCATATAAATATTTCATGGATGGGAAATAAATGAGAATTTTTGTGGTGTTTTGTAGTGAGATGAAGAGGACAAAAATGAAGTTAGGGTTAGGGTTGTTGGTGGTCGACCAAGGGGGCATTGCCACCTATTTGTTGGAATTTTCTTTCTCTATTTAGACAACATGACATGTTAGAAAGCTTTTTTATATAATGATTTTTTTAGAAATACTTAAAGCTAAATTGTTATAAAGTCACTATTTAATTGGGATAGGGAATGTGTGGATTTGCATGAATTTGTGTGTATTTGGGTTGGTGCATGAGCTAAATTTATATGTATGTTTGATTTACTTTAAATTAGTTATAAATGAGTAAAATAGAGTTAAAATTTCTTATGTTTAAATTTTATTTCGACAAATTATTGAATTAGATAATTGAAGTTTTGAAATATCCAAATCACATATTTAAATTTTAAAATTATTAAATTATGTATCTCATACCTATTTTATCTCTTTACATTTAACCCCCAATCGATTAATAGTAATAATCCCCGATCGATTAATAGTAATAATCAATTTGGAATACTGTTCATTAGTACAATAAAATCCCAAATTAATTGCTATACTATAACAATCAATTAAAAGATTTAATTTATGTTCAAAAAAATTATTATTCTCAATTTAGTTAAATTATTGTTTGAGGTCATGAATATAATTAGGAGAACTAGACAAACATAATTGATCTAATTTTATATCATTCTAAACTCTCTAGATATATTAATTGATTTTGATCAGTTCCAAAATCTATTGATAGACTTAGAGAACTCAGAATGATATAAAACTAGATTTTATGTATTCATCTGGTTCTCTTAATTATATTTATATCCTCAAATATCAATTTGACACACTATATTGAGAACAACGATTATTTGAACGCGAATTAAATTTTTTGAACATATTCGTGTTAAAAAATTATTGCTCTCAATATGACATATAAAAATGATATTTGAGGGCATGCATATAATTAAGAGAATTAGATGAACACAAAAGATCTGGTTTCATGTGATTTCGAGCTCTCTGGGTCCATCAATCGATTTTGGTTGAAACTAGTCAAAACTAGTTGATGGACTTAGAAAACTCGAATGATATGAAATTAGGTCTTATGTATTCATCTGGTTCTTCTGATTATATTTATGTTCTCAAACATCAATTTTATCAAATATATTAAGAACGGTAATTTTTTGAATACAAATTAGATTTTTCGGACATATTCATATTCAAAAAATCACTGCTCTCTATATAATAGGTCAAATTAATGTTCAAGGGCATGAATATAATAGAAGATTTAGAAGAATATATATGACTTAGTTCTATATCATTCCAAATTCTTTAGGTCCATCAACCTATTTTGACTGAAATCGATCAACATCGGTTGATGAATCTAGAGATCTCGAAATGATATAGAATCAGGTCATATGTGTTCGTCTAATTCTTCTGATTATATTCATACCCTCAAATATCAATTTAACTCACTATATTAAGAGTATTGATTTTTGTTAACATGAATCAAATTTTAATATTTATGGCCACATAATCATTCTCAATTAATTGATAAAATTATCAATCGATTATTATAGCATAACAATTAATTAGGAATAGTAAAAAAAATAAAATAGACAAATATGTGATTTGATAATTTTAAAATTTAATTATATAATTTAGATATTTTAAAATTTCATCGATAATTTATTAAATTTATTTAATAAGGTAGCCAAGTAAGCTAGACTAAAATAAATTAAATGATTGAAATAAATATTCAAGTTTGATTTATTTTTTTAAATAAATTTAGTTCAAATTTATTTTGAACTTCATTCATTTTGATGTTATTTACTCACCTCAACTATTTTTAATCGAACAATATACAACATAAAATAAATATATATATTTATTATCCGATTTAATTCAAATTTAAATTATATTCAATTCATAATATATTTCTTATATATATATATATATATATTATTTATTATTCTTAATTCCTTAATTCTTATATTTTTATATTAACATTTTTTGTTATTATTTTATTTTTTATTTATTATTATTTGATAATATGTATAATATACAATACAAATTACAAATAATAT
>JBBUKS010000073.1:2133899-2152965 GCA_038050645.1 Hedychium gardnerianum
GAAGAGAAGACCAAGTATGTATTCTTGATCATTTTGTTGAAGAAAAAGGTTTGAGAGGTGCCTGCCTTTCTCAGAGGTGCCTGCCTTTCTTTGTTGTTAGGTGTGATGTTGACAAATGCTTTAAAAAAATAATTAATTAAATAGAATAATATTAAATTTAAGATAATTTATTTGATTTTATAATTTTTTTTATCGATTATTAAAATAAATCAGAGAATGTTAAAAAAAATCCATTGATTAATATTTTTATATTTATTTTTTATTAATTTTTTTAATTAAAATTTAAATCTTAAATATTTTAATTATCAAATAAAAAATTTAATCATTATATTATTATCTTAAAAGATGAAATAATCAGGAGGAGGAGTTTTGAGCAAACACCTTGTCTTATAAGGGAACGAGGATGGGATGCAAAATTATAACAAACCAGTGCTTTGTGACTGAATTAGGCAAGGGCTTTTACTTAGCTTCTTGCTCATCTCATTTCGCCCTTCTTCTTCCTCGTGAAGTCCAAATTAGGATAAAATAAAAAAAAAATTAATAATCATTTGATTTGATTGAAAAGATATTTCCACTTCATAATTGATCTGGTCCATGATCGAGGGATGAGATTGTTGGATTTCCGCATAAATTAAATAACAAAATACAATGAAAAAAAAATTCATCAAAGATCCATATATTGTGGCAAAGGCGAAACGCTCGCCTCCAACATTTTCGTCAGTTCGTCCCAGGATTAATATGGAGGAGGTAAATCACAGGGGCTAGTCTAATCAGCCCGAACAGTGACTAGTGTATAAGGGGGTAGGAACCTGACTACTAGCCTGGATTTGACCCCTAGACCTTATTGTGGCAACACCTCATGCACTAGCCAATAACTCATCCCGTGGGGACTTAAACTGTGTTGGGTAAAATTTTTATTGTGACTGGCCCCACCGCAGAGCGGCCCCATACTCCAGAAACCCCCGAGGATTTTTTTTGGAGAGGCACAGTTCCACACTGTTGCTAAGCGAGACACGACACTGCAGGCAACAATTACAACATGTAATATGTTGCTAAGAGGGCTCGAACCCGGCATCTCAGGCAACATACGTCTCCGTGTTTATCACTCGGGGTAACACACTTTGACCAGTTTTATACAATTCAAGCAAGCACAACACATATTTCCATTTCAATATCAATTGGGGAAATTTAAATAAAAATAAACTCGTACATATCCCCTTCTCCGGCTTTAAGGTTCGGTCGTGGAGTAAATATCCTTCATACGACCGATAAAATTGGGTGGCAGGGCTTTGCTGGTGGAGGAGCTTTAGGGCTTAGGTCGTGGAGGAGCTTCGCGACTTCGCTGGGAGTGGCGTCGCTTCGTTGGTGATTGCGACTTTAGGGTTCGATCGGCCATGGAGGAGCTTTGTTGGTGGCGGATCTATGCTTTGTGCGCTCGTGAAGGTCTCGCGGCCGTGGGTGGAGGAGAAGGAAGCTGGACACAGAAGCGAAAATTTAAAGTCGAGGAAAATTTTTAAGATTTTTTAATCAAAAATGGAAATAGGATAAAAAAAGAAGGGCCTTGGACCTTTTTTTTCATGTAAAATATGATGAGTCATTTTTTAAATCTTTCGTGCATATTATTTTTGCAACATAGCATTTTTTTTTATTTTTAATATCTGAGATTTGGGTATATTATTATGGATGTCCTCGGGATGAAGCATATTTTGAAAACTAATTGAACCCAACACTACACATTAATTTCTTACCTTTTACAACTGGTGCTAGCCTATGCGGCCCTTGTGTCCAAGTTCCTGATGGCTACTAATCTACTCTTACCAGTCAAGGCAACTAACTTCGTTTGACCGCCGAAGCAAAGGACGAGCCGGCACGAGCAATCCGTTGCCGTGCTCCCCCGGACGCAGATAATCATTTCACCCTCTGTACGTGGCAGTTTGTCATTCGTCAGGTTTAAAATACTTTCAACCGACGACTCCACTTCCGCTGACGATTATCGCGATTGCGTCTCACGCTCTCTTTCTCTCTGTCCCCGGGAAGCAGCAGTGCTGCATCGTCATGGAAGCTCGCTAGGGTTTCCGATCGGCCCTGTTCTCTTCCTCCAGGTCCATTCCGAGATGGCGCCTTTGCGCTCGCTAGGAATCCTCCTCGTCCTCTCCTTCGCCCCCTTCCTCCCCTCGTCGGAATCCGCCTGCCGGAGCGGCTGCGACCTCGCCCTCGGGGCCTACTACGTAACCCCCAACGTCAACGCCAGCTACATCGCACCCCTCTTCGGCATCTCCGACTTCAACGACCTCGGACCTTACAACCCCAACGTCCGTGACCTCAACAGCATCCTGAGCGATAGCCGACTGCATGTCTTCTTCAGCTGCGACTGCATCAATGGCGAATTTCTAGGCCACAATTTCTCCTACCGCGTCCTCTCGGGGAATACCTACACAACCATCGCCAGCGACGTGTACGCCAACCTGACCACGGTTACTGCGCTCGCCCATTTCAACAGCTTCCAAGAGAATAACGTGCCGGCTGGAAGGGACCTCAATGTGATTGTCAATTGCTCTTGTGGAGATAGGGCGGTGTCGAGTGCCTACGGCCTGTTCGAGACTTACCCGATCCTCCCGGGGGAGAACCTGTCATCCATAGCCGCTGCTTACAACTTCACCTCGCAGGAGAGTTTGCTGCAGAGTTATAACCCTGGGTCAAATTTCACTTCCGGAACGGTGTTTATACCAACCACAGGTGAGGCCTTTTCATGTTGGGAGAAAATTGGATTCTGATTCAGTAACTTCGCTCGAGCAAGAAAGTAGATTATTTTTTATCATTTTTTTTTAAAAAAAGTCTGCCTAGTTGACTTCATCACTTTCCCTGCATTCTACGACTTCACTGCACGATATTACTGCATCATTTACTGTCTGAGAGTTTTATTTATGTGATGGAATAAAATCCATGTTTGGTTAGCGTGCTCTGAGATTTGAAAAGATTATAAATCTCATGAGGTGGCTGGATTAAAGAACCTATCGAAGAGATGCTATTATGATTATGGTTTTTCTGTGATTATTTAATGAAGTATAGTTCTATAAGGTATCAATTTAACGGTGTTGGAAACTAAACTAAGTATTTCTACAATATACCTCTTTCTTGGATTTGCCAAACTTGTTTTATGAATAATTGGGTATTCCTCCTAAGAAGAAAAACTTTTCTAGAAATCTTTGATTATATTTCCTAATTTATAGTGAACGAGGCCTAAGATTTTAGGTCCTCTATAGTTTCATAGGAGTTGATGAGATTTAGTAAGTTCACTGTTTGAGTACATATCCCTGGTACAAGTGGCAATAATAATGGCATCCAGATTGTGTATGTGGATTGTCAATCTGCTAAACCTCAACAAGGAACTGATTCAATTAGTGGAAACTTCATGATTGTTGAGCGGCATTACTTGATGGGATTGCGTGTCTTTAGTACCACTATGTGGAGTTGAAGACTGCTTTAACATCGCTTGCTAGATCCCACCGCCTCAAATTACACACTTATAAATCCAAATTTAGCATATCTAAGTTGCAGAATAATCTTCACCACAAGGCCACATAGTGTAATTTTTGTAACCCTTGGTAGAATAGCACATTCATATAAAAAGAGAACAAAAGTAATTTAATATGGTTCAGTGTAAGCCTACATTCATGAAGTCCATGAATCTAAGTCTATATAATATGAGAGCAATAATATTAGAAAAATAGATAAAATACTTCATTAAGGCGTCTCTTAGGATGAAGAAGGCGAAAACCTTAATTCTAGTGTTCCTCATACATAAAAAAAGCTCTCTATGGGAAGAAAGTATATTTTTCTTTAGAAGCCTCTTGGTTTTCCATAATCTCTATATGCTCTTTAAAGCATCTCCTAGGATCCATAATTCTCTTAGATAAGAAATCCACAATCCTCATGTGCATATCCATCACAACCTCAAAAACATGCTAAAAACCACAAGGGTATATGTTGAAATATTCATCTCCTTAGTAGGACACAAACACACAGGAACAAAACAAGAGAAATTTAAGATGGGTAGAATACAACACTATAATATATGAATAACAATACAAGAAAAATTAGAGAAAACAATGACACCTTATACAACCAATATGATGCCCCTCTCAGTCAACCCTAGACTTCTCTCCGTCATTGGTTGAGAAAAGTGGAAAACCTCACTTCAAGTGCTCTTTGGACAACCACAAAGCTCTCCACAAGAAGAAAATTTCTTTACAGGTCTGTTAGTTCTCACAGCCACTATATGGTCTCAAATGTGCCTCTTAAGCTCCAAAGTCTAGGGTGTTCTGGCAGTAAAATTCACACCTTATTGACCACATCCGCCAAACATAGGGTTTTCAGTGCACTGGGATATAGCTTATTGGACTCTGTTGGAAATTGGGCAGTTGGAGCAGCTCTTCTCAAACTATACCAATGACTTTAATGAATGTAACTGTGTTTCATTTTGTACATCTGCTTTTCCAGAGTAGCAGGCTCTTATTATCTTTCTTTGTTTTTTTCATTTCATTATACTGACTACAATATTTGTTACTTGATTTTGCAGACACAACTGGAAGCTATCGCCCTCTTTCCTCAAGGTAAATATTGATGTTCACCAATAGTAACTTTCACTGTTCTAAATGTAATCTAATACAAATGTTGCACTACTTTGCTATTCAGTGCAGGTTATAGGTCTTCTTAGCTGTTCTACCTTAAAGATTTTTTGTCTTTGTAGCAGAAGGGTATACATCTGTCATGGAAAAGTAAATCTCCTTGGATTACTGACTCATGTGGAGGTTATTGTTGCTGTTGTGAAAATCGACAGGAATATCTGGGGGTGCTATTGCTGGGATTATCGTAGCTGTAATTGTTGCATTACTATTGGGAATTTGTTTATACATATATCTTCGAAGGAGAAAGAAGACAAAGAAAGCCTTGTTCCTGTCATCACAAGGTATCTTATGCTACACGCCTGTCATAATTTTATATTGAGACTACATAAGAATTGGAATTAAGAGTTTTTGGTGTTTTCTAGATTCTCAAACTCATTCAATTTTTATGGCAGAACAATGATTTTTTTT
This sequence comes from Hedychium gardnerianum, assembly GCA_038050645.1. Taxonomy (NCBI): domain Eukaryota; kingdom Viridiplantae; phylum Streptophyta; class Magnoliopsida; order Zingiberales; family Zingiberaceae; genus Hedychium; species Hedychium gardnerianum. Next base: position 2,138,996 of record JBBUKS010000073.1, read on the forward strand.
TTTAAATAAAGGAATGTTTGTTTCACCTTACGCTTACTATGATAACTGAAAACATTTGGTTAATGCATAATATGGCATTATAGAGTGTGCTGCCCGAAAGGCTGTTGCCATGTGTCACTATTTGGGGACTTGAATGCAAACAAAATAGGAAATGGATGCGGTTAGATACGGAATGCCCAATCATGACAAAATGTTACCCGATATTTTATATGTACTGAGACATCTACGGCACATTATTGATACATTATAATTTATGGACTGCATACTAAGGAATATTTATTGGTACTTCTGGACCTCTTGTCAAGATCCCAAATCTACATTCCACACAGTTGCATAATGATTAGACAGATATGCATCTAATGCAAGCATTGAACTCTCTTTACAAACAATAATATGTTGCAGAAGTCTGAAAGGTTTTTGACATATTTCATCTGGTTCTGAACTTCTGATCTAATATAAGGATTCTCCTTATAAAAGGCAGTGATGAAGTCCCAAACAGAAGTAGCAGAGATTTTTACTGATGAGCATTTTATTGTAAAAACAAAGGAAGAAAAGGAATTAGTGATGAAAATAATTTAGCAAGAATAGCTGAAACAATAGCTCAAGCACATACTATTTTTTCTTTGTTAGGATCACCAATCAGGTGCTATCACTTTAGGGCCAGTCTCCTACATTGAGGGAAAATAGCTAGGGAAAGAAAGTAGGTATTAAAAAAAGTTTGCAAAAACTGAATAGAGAAAGTTTTCCTTAATTTGTGATTCCTTGGAAATAAAGAAAGATGGCAGGAAAGTTTAGATTCACAAAATTTATTGTTTAAAAATGTAAAAAATTAATTTATTTATCAGATTTAAAAAATGTTTTTGGTCAGATTTTGACTCTGGTCAAAGTGCGCATAGTATCTCTTTGCTCGATTTGGGTAGAATCCATATGTGCATGTGCTGCACAAACATTTCCCAGCACATTGTTTTCATTCTGCCAATTTTGCCCTAAGAAATGGTGTGGAATAGGCATTTCCTTTTGTAGATCACTCCTCTATAAGAAATTGGTCATAAAAGATAAAATCAGTGTTAACTTACCAGAACTAATCAATGCATTTTCCATTTCCATTTAATGGCGATATAAAATTAGTAAGGTTAAAACTAGTGTTAGCGTACCTAGTTAAGTTGATACTTTAGCCATTATTATAATTAAATATTGTAATCTTAATGGAAGGGCTAAGGCTTATTTGAATCAGTATGAGCTTGGTCAGCTTGCCTCAATTGGAATCTTTCTGTCAAATGATTGAATAAATATGGGTGAGATTAGTTTATGTTTGGATTGTGAATGATCCACATTTGAATATCCTGAAAGTAACTCAGGTCTCTAAATTTTGGATTATCCACCTTGGAAAAACTTTCTAAACTCCTTTGTGATGAAGACCATTAATTCATTATCCCTAAGTTTGCTTCAGAATGTATGGTCATAATACTTTGTTGGTCGCTAACACACCCTTTTTCTTTTTGAAGCTGAAGCTTCAATATACAGTGCAGGAGATACATCCCATGTGGATAGTTCCCCATTTGCAGGCATTACTGTTGACAGATCAGTGGAATTCCCTTATGAAGAGCTTGCTAGTGCTAGCAATGATTTTGGCCTGGCAAATAAAATTGGAGCGGGTGGCTTTGGAATTGTTTATTATGCGGAGCTTAGAGGAGAGGTTAGCTGCATGACACAATTACAATACCATTGAATTTGAACTGCTTTTATCCCCTAGGTTGCGGGGTGACACCCACCAACCAAACTAAGTCAGATTATTTTATTTAGTTTATTTTTTTTCTATAACACGGCTACTAGATTCTCTAATGATCATGATAACAAACTCTGGAGGGTGCAGGTACCTATAGCAAATCTGTTCCTGTATTGGGAGATGCTTATGAGTCTTGAGCATTATGCTCAGGTTTCGTCTAGCTCTTCTTTGGGTCATGTGGTTCTGTAGGATGTACCAGTTGCCCCATGTTCTCATAGAAAGGACCAGAAAGGGGCTAATGTGTTTGGGAAGAATATGCCAAGAGGAGGTGTTGGGTCATAATGTCTTTTCTCTGTTCAGATTCAATGAAAAGAGTAGCTATTAGTCATTCAATATATTTTTTTTTCAGAAAAAAAGATAACAAAGCTTTGAGGGATCAACTTTTACTATTTAGAGTAGTTCATTAACTACTATTTATATGTTTCACTATACCATCAATAATTGGACTACTGGACCAACCTCCATTTAACTTGCAAGGTCAGAGATGCACTCTTTAGTTGTGAGCAGAAACTTCTTGAGGTGGGAATTAGAGATTTCTCAGACTGCTTTTACATAATGGTACTGAATGATTGTCTGATATTCTCATCCATGGAAAGCTTGTGTAATAATGCCTATAGCTTAGGAAATTGAATATGTTCTAGAACTCAGTTAAGGAGTTTTGAAGGAAAAAGCCTACAAGTTGAGTATGGGCTTTGGATTATTAAGAGTGTAATTTGGTATCCAATAAGTTTTGATCTTAAGATCACTTCTCTGTAAGTGCACCTAAATAATGCTCACTTTTCTTTTCCTCTACTCAATTTATCTTGTTCTTCCTTACAGAATGTCTCTCCTAATCTTTGATCTTCCTTCTGCAGAAAGCTGCAATCAAGAAAATGGACATGCAGGCAACTAATGAATTTCTTGCTGAACTGAAAGTCTTAACAAATGTCCATCACTTGAATTTGGTAAGTTTTAATTTATTCTATACATCATGTGTTGACAGGATTACACATTTTGCTCGGCCTTTTTCGTCTTCCATTTTCTAGTTAGATAGTTATTTTTTCACTTGGGGATCCTGATTGTTGCCAGATCTTGCGGAAGTATTTTGATATAAATCAATTTCTGAAATTGGGTTTTATTTTATTCCAATGGTAGGATGAAATTGATATAGCTAACCCTAAATAGTTAGGACTCAAGAGTGGTTGTCACATGCTATAACAACGGCTGGAAACCTCAGTAGTTGTCAGTTATCATACTTATATCTCATCAAAGCAATTGGTTCTAGCTTCATGACCTTATTAAAAATTCTGGATACATCTGAATCCAATATATGAATCCTCTTGATTGGCCTGCATGACTTGATTAACCATGTTTCAAAAGTATTTTTACTCAACTACACTTTTCTTATATTTTTAAATGTTGGAATGTGTTTGTTTGCCTGTTTTACCAGCCTGACCTATCATATTGAATAGGCGAACATTTACCTTTTATAGTTTCTCCAGTTATACAGTTGCAACCCTTCGGTAAGTTTTTTTCCTCACCAAGGATTATCTGTATGTTTTAAGTTTTTGTTTTTTTTTGACAAAAAAATGTTTCTACCGCCCAACCCATGATACTTCCTGTCAACGTAGTTGAAATAGTTAAGTTACTTGTTATTTGTCATCTATTTTATCCAGCATGTTGCTAGGAACACAAAATATGGCACCATTTGAAATGTCCCTGTTCCAGTTAATGGCTTATGGCTCACTCTTATCTTTTGAAAAAAAAAATATTTAAAAAGAAAAAGGTGAATTTGGAATGCCCCCACCCTGTATTGTTAATTTTAAATCACGGTAAGCTAAAGACTTGTGCGCATGGTTTTCCAAAGTGAATTGACAAGGAACTTACTAAGTACCTTAGTTTGGTTCGTGGATTGGAACAGACACAAAATAACCATTCTTATGTTAGTAATAGGAATCTTATGTAGAATAGATAAGGGATTGTTTTTGCAATAATAGATTCTCCACCTGAAATATTTTGTTTGACTTGCTCAGCTAGCATGATCTAAGATAGTCAGGTGCCCTCTTGGCTGATTGACTCATCTAACCTAAGAGGCCCGCTCAACATGAGTGTCCCAATTAATCGGTTTGGCACGGCCAATCTACCTAGCCCTACTAGACCATTGGCATGCCCAACATTATTGATGCGCTTGACCAAACTGGTTCAGCTAGTGCTCAACCCACTGGGCTTGCTCAGCCCGTCTGACTCTCTTAGCCCATCTTATGCCTTGACATGACTGATTACTTTTTTTATCGCTGTGCTGGTCCGCATTCATAATAGATATTTTTGGAAGGGTTAAATTGAATAAAAATATGTATTAATTGAATGAAATAGCGGGGAATAATTGTTTTTAAGAATCATAATTCCATAAGCTTTAGCATTTCAAGTTATTTTTGCAATCAAATATTTGAATGTTGATTCTGTGGGAATTCACAGGGATTCATTCAGTCGAACACATCATTATTTTCCCAAAAGCATATATTTTGGAATTTGATCCCATGTTAGTGTGAGATTGCATACCATTTCTTTATCTGTTATAATTTTTTGATATTTAGGACTGTTAAAGTGGCTAGAATACTTCTCAGTTTTATAAACTAAATCCTTCACCATCACTTTGTCAAAGAATTTGACTTTTTAGAATATGTTGCAATGTTATGCAGGTGCGTTTAATTGGATACTGTACTGAGGTTTCCTTGTTCCTTGTTTACGAGTTCATTGAAAATGGTAACTTAAGTGAGCATTTGCGTGGGCTAGGTAAAGAGTCTACTCAAAGCACGAAACCTACCTTGAATTGATTAATTTGTAAAAAAAATTCCTTGATGAAGTATCTTCATGCCATATGTTTATATATTTTCATGTAGGTAGTAGAGAGCCTTTGCCATGGCTTACAAGGGTACAAATTGCCCTTGATTCAGCCAGGGGTCTGGAGTATATCCATGAGCATACAGTTCCAGTGTATATACATCGTGATATTAAATCAGCTAATATTTTGATAAACAAGAACTTCCGAGCAAAGGTAGCCCTTGTTGTTGAATTGGAAGATAAATGCTCCCGTCGAATGCTGATAATTCATGTATTTTGAAGGTTGCAGATTTTGGTTTAGCAAAACTCACTGAAGTAGGTGCATCTTTGCAAACAAGGCTTGTTGGTACATTTGGTTATATGCCTCCAGAGTAAGAAGCATGGAAGCCTTTCTCTACTTAGAGACACATTTGTTTTCACTATTTTCATCTCTAGGAATGAATGACACAGTCTGGTTTCTGTTTTTTATTATCAATTTGACTGCATATTCATGTATGTAATGTAGAAATAAAATAACTAATTTGCAACGGCTGGTTTCTCTTGCAGATATGCACAGTATGGTGAAGTTTCTCCAAAGGTGGATGTCTATGCATTTGGAGTTGTTCTTTATGAACTTATTTCTGCCAAAGATGCAATTGTGAAAACGGATAGCTCGGCTACAGAATCAAGGGGATTGGTTGCTCTGGTTGTATTCCTCTTCCCTAATATTTTGATCTTTAGGAAGCTTTAAGAAAAAACATTTTATTTACATTATATCAAAATACTGCAGTTTGATGAGGCCCTTGGCAAACCTGATCCAAAGGAAGAATTAAAAAAACTTGTTGACCAGAGGCTTGGTGAGGAGTATCCACTTGACTCCGTTCTCGCGGTGAGGAACTAGCCACTCAAATAGGATAATATGAAACCTTCCTTCACCGAGCAACTGAAATGTATTGTTTTTTATTTTTACCATAGATATATGCTTAAACAGTAGCCAGGTTAAATGGAACCATAGCGCCTAAATAAATATAACACCTGCTTACAAGTGGTAAAAACAGACACCTTTAAGATTAATGCAAGAACGAAAACACCTGCCCATTTGTATTTTTTTGAAATTTTTTTTGATATAAACATAAACTACTGTTGCCAGGGATCAAACCCAAGTCTCCTGCATGAATAGGCTCCACCATACTACAACTTAGGTGACACCTACTTGTTAGTAGTACAAATAGAATAATAAGTTAGAATGCCTTAACATTGGCACAAGGAAATTTATCCACTTGTTATTTTAAGCCTCCCTTCACAGTGAAGGGGTTTGATGTAAGCTTTTTCTCTTAAAACAGTAGGTTCATTTATGATCTCTTCATTTACTCTAGATGGCCTGGCTCGCAAAGTGTTGCACTCAAGAAAATCCCCAGCAGAGGCCAAGCATGAGACAAATAGTAGTATCGTTGATGACGCTATCTTCGGTGACCGAAGACTGGGACATGGCCACCTTCGCGAACCCATCGCTAGTCAATCTGATGTCTGGAAGATAGGATGCCATGTATTCCTTTTACTTGGGTGAGTGTTTTTCATCCTCCGCTCTTAAAGTCATCATTTTTAATTGTCATTTGTAGTCGTCAACAATAAATTGCTCTGTATAATATTGTTATTCATCAGTTGGACACTAATAAACGTAGTAATGTGAAGCAGCTAATATCGATGTATAAATTTGTTTTCAACTAGTTTTTTGAGATCCAATATAATTGAGTCAACAATACCAAGTTTCCTTGCCATATCCCATGCTCTTTAATTGTAGAAATTTGCGAATACTGAGGCACTTGGATGTAATAGGCACGCCTCCACTAGAATAATTGAAGTTTCATTCTGTCGTGTTTTTTTTAAAAAAGAAAAATGCCATTTTTTAAACTTTCCTATCAATAATGATTTTCTTATCCTTTCTTTAGATGGTTGATTCTTGCTTAAAATATAAATAGTATTATTCAAAATATTGAAAACAGAATATTGTCTTCTGGCACTTGAATACGATGCAACCTTGATTCACTGACTATGTTAAAAAACAAGCCAGAATATTCAGAAATAACACGTTCAGTAATTTGGAGGGGCTCAAGCAAGATTTTCTTTATTATATGGCATTTAACTTTTGTACTTATTGCTTGTATCAGACCCTCTGATGACTAGCAAATTGAAAGAACACCTGCTAAGAAGACATAAGTAGACAATGTTTGCCTGTAGCTCTTTCACCTAACCAACAACAAGACCAATACATGAGTTCCGACTAGCTGGGGTTGACTATATGGAACCATATGTGCAGGAAGGGAACAATCTAAAACCAGTGTCCATTTGTTCAGTCAAGATAACAGATAGCAGAAAGTAAGGAATGCCTTTTATACCTCAAGCCTCTTCTCCCAATCTGAACCATATAAACCACTTAATGTGTAGCCTGCCTTCATCCGCAACACTGCAAGTAGAAACAAAGATTCAGCTCCACAAACACAGAACAAAAAAGCAATAAGAAATTGAACAAGAAAAGGAGCACACTTCAACTTAAATATTCTCAGTATGTGACACAGTGTGATACCATTGTCTTCCTGATCTTGCCTAAATCATCACATGCAAACCTTGCACGCATCAGCCGAACAAGCTTCCATGGCGCCGGCGTCATCGGCAAGCGACGCAATCGAGGGCTTCACGTCCTCCATGTCCCAAGCCGCACTCATCAACTCAAATATTTGTCCTCGGAGACCCTAGCCGACCAACCATCCCAGCTTTCAAAAACTCGCCGGAGGGTAGATCTAACCGAAGAAGGCGCCTCAGAGGCTGAGACCTCCGGGACAAAATTGCTAACTTCTCTCCTCTACCTCCCTCCCGACCGAGAGCTGCAGGAGATCGCCAGAATCAACGGATCGAGCCTGAGACGGAGCCAAAGGGTTTCGGGATCGATGCCACACAAACAAAACCTGCTCTCTTCTCTTCTTTTCTCCCGCTGCCTTTTATACCTGCGTTCAATCTCGCTCCGTTTTTTGCGCGGGAAAATGGATGTGCATGTGATGGTGATGGTGACGGTGTCATACATAACATCGCCGATCATAGATACATTGTATGAAGCAGCCAATGATCGCGTGACGCGTGCGCTGTAGCCCCAGTAAATAGACCGGACCGTGGATTCTCTTTCTGGTCCGGCCTAAGACGTCGGTCACCGGTTGAGAGGTAGGCCGAAGAGAAACGGCAGATTTGTCGCGTTGCACGAACGCTCTTAACAACCCTACCAACTCAAAGAGACGGACTATAAATAATGATCAAGGTTTTCTCCGCCCGCCACAAACCAAACCCGAACGTTCCAACCACTCCTCTCCTCCTCTCCGCCCGACCATGGCGGCCGCAGCGGCTCCCGGCGGGACGTCCCCCTCCAACCTTCGCTTCCCTTCCCCCAACTCCTTCTCCCGACGCGCTTTTGCGCCGCCTTCCACCGTCCGCTTCTTTGGCCCCTCGCTACCTCCCCGTCGCCTCCGAATCTCGTTACCCTCTCCCGCCCGTCGCTCCATTGCTGCCCGATCCGGTAGAAGCGGAGGCTTCGGGGACGGCGGCAATGGCGGAAGTGGAGGTGGCGGGGGCGACGGAGGGGAGAGCGGCGAATCGGGTAATAATAACCGCGCCGAAGCGTTGCTCGCCCTGGCAAAGGCTGAGCGAACGCTGGAGAGCCTCCCTAAGGACTTGGCCGCCGCGATCGAGAATGGGAGGATCCCCGGATTGATCGTGCAGCGGTTTTTTGAGCTCGAGAGATCGCCTGTCTTTCGCTGGCTTCTTCAGTTTCGGGGTTTCAAGGAGCGGCTCCTCGCCGACGACCTTTTCTTGGCTAAGCTCGCCATGGAGTGCGGCGTCGGCATCTTCACCAAGGTTTTTTATTATATCCCTTGGGAAAGAATCCGTGCTCTAGATGTCTGTCCTTTCACAAAATTTGGCCTCTGTTATTGTCGACCCATTCCTTGTAACCTAGGTGCATTTTTACCACCCCCCCTCTCCTCGGTACTCTCGATGGCTGTTCTTTCCTAAAAAATTAGATATTTGTCATTGTGGATACATTAAAAAAGGAACTAAATGGGAGTGAACGGGGTTGCCTTTCTCTTCTATAACTATTCTCAATCTTCAGAAATTGCTTTCAAGTTTCAATACCCCAAGCAGACACAACGCACGTTTGATGTTTTCCCTGCCTACATTGTATTCCACACACATTGCAGTAACTAAAAGTAGGAGGATCAGTTTTCTATCTGAATCTGTGGTTGGTCATATTATTTGTTTTGACATTGATGTCACTCTTTTCCTTTCTAGGATTTACAGCATGCGTTCAAGCATCTAATGATTTTTTTCCTTTCACAGAGATCCTACCATCTTTTTCTTCATTCTTTGATCATTTATGCATATCTCAATTTTCAAAGTATCTTTGTCTTCCTCTAATTCTGATCTCTTGGGCTTTCTTGTTTTTAGACAGCTGCTGAATGGGAGCGTCGCAGAGAGAACTTTGTGAAGGAATTGGATTTCGTTATCTGTGATGTGGTATGTTAAAGTCGTGAAGCTTCCTTTATTATCTATTTAGCTAAGTTTGATGTTCAAAGGCTCTGATAATTAGTCTTTTTTCCCTTTATTTGAGAATGATTCAACTTCTCAGTTATGGTATATTGTTCTCACATTCTTATATGCAATGAGGAAATAGAATAATTGCAATTATAAAGTAGGACAGAACCTAATCAATTCCAAAATGGCTAGCCACTCGGAAGGGAAATAACCTGTCATATAAGTTCTCAGAGAAAAGAACAGCAATCTTGTAAATTGATACACAAGAAAATTAATGAAGAATTTGTAAATAGGTGCCCTTTCTAGTACTTCCATTTCCTTAAATTAACTACATTCTTTTTCATAGATATGATTATAGAACATAACTAGAGAGTAACCAACTACACAACTAACTACTAAGAAATCAATTGCATAGCTATATACAACTTGCTATTTTTACCCATTCTGTAGGTGTAAATCTGTAGCACTTGACTGTTATGTAGTATGCTCGCAACAATACATCAGACTTTTGACCACACACTTTAAGTTAGACAGTCTCTGTCGATGCGAGACTGGGAATAGAACAACCCTCAGAACTCAGGGAAAAATATACCTGCCGTCATTGAGGAAGTGGGAGGTTGTTGATGACACTAGTGGAGGTTGGAAGGGTAATAAAGATGCAGTCTTGAACAGGAAAAGAGAGGCAAGAAGAAGGATTGCACAGATCACTGTTCACATGGTTATGCATATGCTTATAGGCAGGAAGAGTACAGGAAGCACAAATAACTACCATGTTTACATTGTTATGCATATGCTTATAACAACAGTGGTTAACGATGACTAAAGACTACAATTCTAAAGCATAGCGGCAGATGATCTATTGCCTTAGTCCCAAAGCTATCTGAAAGAAGTACCTAAAAGCATTCAAATGTAAGGCAGAGTGAAATTGCACAGCTGAAATAAATGTCCTTACTTTGCTTTGGTTGTTTTCCTAGTAAGGAAGGAAAGTGCGAGGAAGGGAAGTGAGGATAAGGAAAGACTTTATGTTTCCATGGGGGATAGAAATCATGATTTTTCCCGCCCTTTGTTTCCTAAGGGGGAGAAAGGAGATAAACAAAAAAAATGATTTCAGTTTTTTTTTCTTAGTCAATTAGTGGCATTCTGCCAGATCAGCACTTTGGGCAGAAGCAATTTTGCTTAAAACGAGGGAATTGCTTCTTGAGTGGACCCGCCCCCCATTTCTTTGTAAAACTACAGAGGGAAAGGTGGGTACCTGCCTCCATTTCTTTCTTCTTCTCCTAATATGAAATGAAACCTAAAGCTTCAATTCTGGAATTATTTTGTGGACTTTAACATGGTTTTGTGGATTATCTACTAATGAACTAATTCAATTTCATGTTCGAAGCTTTGTGATTTATACAAAATTGATGAACACAATCCTAAAAATTCGTGAATTTGAGTCAGTTATATAGAATGGAACATTACTTGAAAAATTGTTGAATCTATAATTAACTTTTGGCTAGTTCCTGAAAACCGACTAAGCTTTGAGGTAAATGACAATTATAAAGAAAATAAGATTTGATAAGATATATAGATAAACTTAGAAGTATGACAATTCTATCATCAATCAATAAGTGTGGCATGTTCACATGGTTTTTTTCAAAATCAAATGCTAAAAGATATACATTAATTTAATTAATTTAGCAGCTAATTTGCTAAAATGAATCTAAATTTTGATGTTTCTAAGAAACATGATCACCTCATTGAGGCATTTAACGTTGAAAGAAAGACCCATGGACATGTCATGTGAATTGTATATACTAAGATGAACTTAGAAGTTGATGTATTTGTTATAATTCTTGATTAATGTTGTTACAGGCCTCAATAGTTAGCCAATTTTTAGCATTAACCTAATACCATTTGATATAGTCCATATCATATAGAAGTGTTAAATACTAATTATTTTTTATTTTCATCATCTTTGCTTTACTTTCTCTTGATTTAATTTGTTTTTACTTAGATCCCTGTATTTTGGAGTGGTATATATAAGGGTTGCATCCTCAGGATTCTTGAGTTGACATCTAGGAACATTGAGCTATTTGGAAGTTGTGAAGATCATGGTCATAATAAATGAATACTTGATGATTTTACTACATTCAAACAACAGATTGTAATCTCAGGTTCAGAGTCCTATCTCTTGTTTAAACCTACGTTGTTTAGTGGACAAAGCTTGAAGTCTGAATAACTTGCAAATTTATTCAAACCGGAAATAGTGATTCCTCAAGATTTTTCTTGCCCTTTTTCATCTTTTTTACTATGTTCTACTTTTCTACTATTCATGTACATTAAGAACTTTATGTCATGTGGTCATTATCTCACTCCATGACAATCATAACATGCTTGGTTGTGCTGGCATAAGCAACTTTTATCAGCATACTAGCTTGCTAACTTTTAATTAGTTATAGATTGGTGATTTGACTTGCATATTTTACACATCTAACAGTGTGCTCAATATTGATAGGTTTGTACAAATGGAACTGTCATTTTAAAATTTTTAATGTTGCTTAGGTAATGGCCATAGTAGCTGATTTCATGCTTGTGTGGCTTCCTGCTCCGACAGTATCAATACGAGCACCTCTTCAGTTGAACACTGGACCAATTGCAAAGTTCTTCTATAGCTGTCCTGATAATGCTTTTCAAGTAAGTGTTGTTCTTATACTCATCTATAAATGCTTTTGACAATATCGGTAAATATGAATTATTTTCTTATCAGATTGCTTTAGTTGGAACATCGTATTCACTCTTGCAGAGGGTTGGTGCAATTGTGGTAAACTATTGACATTCTTGATAACCGTTTGTTTTATTCAATCTTGACTAACCAATAAGTCCTTCCTTAATGTTGGCCATCAAATTATTTCTTAAAATTCTTCCAACTCTTTTGCAGAGAAATGGATCGAAGCTTTTTGTTGTTGGAACTAGTGCTTCCCTGGTATGGCATAATTGTCCACTTATTCAATCATTCCTTTTTTTTAAAGTCTGATGCTTGTTATAAAAACGTTGAAGGTTTACATCTTGACTGATACTTGAATAGTGTAAAAAAAAATTTCTTCATTTTCTCATATTTTTTCTTTTGTAGCACCATGAAATAGGACTTCAGTATCAGTAATTACGGCATAAGGAAAATATGGTTGATACTTACCTTGAGAAAAGGTTGAACTCAATTTCATTTAGTATTGAACTCATTTACATGGAGATCATGTCCTTCATATCTAACATAACTAACCAATCAAAATGATATTCAACTTGCTGGCAACATGGTTCTTTAATGCATCTAAGCACCTACTAAGAATAACTAGTAATTCATTTTGCATTTATATCTTCATGAAATATGGCATAGAGTATAATGCAAAGATAAGACCCATGTACCTGGTCTCAAATAGGTGGGCGAAACACAGCTTGGTGTCCAAGTCCATCGTTGTGGTATAGTTCTTAAATTCATTTTTGACCTTTCTTATATAGCTTCATCCATTATACCTTTGATAAATTATTTATTCATGATGGTCCATGTGCTTGAGCTTGTCAACTTGCACACACACATTTTTTTATTCTTTTAACTTCCATTAGGTCAATTTTATAATTATGCTAGAGTTGACTGGGAGTTGTTACCTTCAGCAGTAATGTATTAGTATTGAATCAGATATTGTGATTGTTTGAAGAGGAAAGGAAAAGAAGTTACACATTATTTTAAGTTGTTGTGGCAATAGTCAACATCTAATAGTAAAATTGGCTCTTGATTTCTACACCTCTAAAAAAATTTAATTTTCACTGAGTTGCATCATCATATCTTTGTTTTTGCATAGTTAATAACTTTGATTTTGTGCTGGCCACCTCTGTAAGCATTGATTGCAAATTCTGTTGCAGTTGTGTCATTGTGGTGCTTTTTATGGGTGCTCCACGAAATACAAAGATGTTAAAGGCTAACATAAAACTGAATTGCAGACATTAGAATTCTCATCAGATGGAAAAAATTTCAAATTATCCTTTCTTACTGTAGTTGGGATTCTTCTGGGGTAGTTTAAATTTTTAATCAAGAGACAAATCCACCAGATATCAACAACAACAACAACCAAGTCTTATCCCACTATGTGAGATTGGCTATATGGATGTTTTTATGTCATTGGACTCTATCCCCAACTATATCATCATCTATACTTAAATAAATTTTATCTTATTTTACTGTTGCTAAGCAAGTCTTTTTTGGTCCTCCTCTTTCTCGTTCGATGTGTGTATTTGTCATAGTTTCACATCGCCTAACTGGAGCATTTATTGGTCGTCTAAGTATATGCTCGTACCATCTCAAATGTGTAGTTTTTTCTCAAAAGATGCTACTCCGATTTTCTCTTTAATGCTCTCATTTTTTATTTTGTTCATCCTCGTATGTTCACGCATCCACCTTAACATCCTCATCTCTACAACTCTCATCTTCTGCTCATGTGCTCGAGTTATAATTCAACATTCAGCTCCATATAACATACCAGGTTTAACTGTCGTTTTGTAGAACTTTTCTTTAAGTTTTAGAGGTACTTTACGATCACATAAAACACACGACACTCTCCATTTCAACTATCCTTGTATTCTATGTAAGACATCTCTCTTAATCCTTCCATCGTTTTGCAAAAATGATCCTAAATCCTTAAAGCTCTTAGTTCTACACAACTCGTTATCTCCTATCTTAACAATTGTCTCATTACGTTTAATATTGTTAAACTTAAATTTCATATATTCTGTCTTTACTCTACTAAGTCTAAAACCTTTCACTTCTAGTGTTTCC
>JBBUKS010000073.1:2185283-2226661 GCA_038050645.1 Hedychium gardnerianum
TTGGAGATGTTTGTGCCACCATCTTTAGTTAGAGTCTTTTGGTATTGTTTGTATTTTGTATTATGAGATTTATATGTTAATGAATTTAAACTTTATTTTGTATGTGTATGAATTTTAGTTAAGTTGTATGTGTATGTGTGTATCGGACGGTAATTTAGTTTGTGTGTGATCAAATGTTTATTTGATTGGGTATGCATGTCATTTGATGCATGTATGATTAGATATGTATGTGTATGTGATTTTGTATGTGTGATTGAAGTGTATTAGATATTTTGTATAGCCATCGCATGTGATGGTTTAGATATATCTTCAAATTGTATACAGGAAATTACAAAATTCAAAATAATTTTTTTAAATTTTTTTTAATATTACCGACGGAATGGGGTATTTCCGTCGGTAATATATCGATAAACAGTAATAATTCACGATACTATACCGACGGAATGGTGTATTTCCGTCAGTAATTACCGACGGAACCGTGTATTTCCGTCGGTAGAGCCTCGCCAATGTATCGACGGAAATACCCCATTCCGTCGGTGATTACCGACGGAGTAAGGTTGTTCCGTCGGAAATTACCTACGGGAATTTTCGTCGGTAATTTTTGTGACGGAAATACCCATCGGGATTTTTTACGACGGAATTAATATTCCGTCGGAGATTACTGACGGAAATAATATTCCGTCGGAAACCTCGTCTACGACAAGATATATGGCGACTGATCATATATCGTCGTAATTCCGTCGGTAAACCCTTCTACCGACAGATTACCGACGGAATATTCCGTCGGTAACCCTGATTTTTTTTGTAGTGAAGGCAGTAATTAGTATCAAACTTTGGTAGACATCTTACAATGACTTAATTTAACAATTTAACTATATCACATACATCGCATAAGCATGACATATATCAACATACATCGCACAAGCAGAAAATAAATGTGACATGGTTATGACCCATCTAATACGAACTTTTCTAGCCAATGAGAGGATCGAAAGGTCAACATAAGAAAATTACATCTTCTCTAAGTGCTTCCTTTGCTGTCGACCTAAGGGAATTGCATCTTCTTCAAGTGCTTCCTCGATTGTCGTATCTCCTTCTACTCAATTACAACCCTATAGTGTAGTATTATACTAGCACTATTCTAATTTGTACATTACAACTAAAAAAAATCTCGAGTTACATTCAAGGGGAGTTAGATGAGAAGAGAAATTTTACAACTACAAATGTGGAGATAAAAGGCATGACATGCAGGTCGTATTAATTTTACAACAAATATACACACAATCCAATCATATCGGTTAAAGAGTCATAACCATGCACCATGCCATACATTACATGTATCAATCTTATAACATCATTTTATTATGATTTCATTTAATGATTTATGTGGCGAAAACTTACGGGGTCCTAGTGGCAGGCCCCTAGTGGGGTCCAAGGGGAAGCGTCCCTAGCAGCGGTCCCACCAGGTAAATGATTTCCTTAACTTATTAAATGAGTTGCTGCCAGATTTCACTTTGACATTAACAATCGAATTTCACAAACTGTTCATAACATATTGTTTCATTATTGTGATCAAATCACAGTTTTGATTATTGTTTAAACAAAACGATTGTTATCTCATAATCCGTTCACAACATATTGTTTCAAACATATCAATCGAATCGAAACCACCATTATTTGATTAGTCGTATGAAACCAAATTATAACGTTCATATTATTGAATTAACATGGCCTATTATAATCACTACTATTTAATCAAATTAAATTATTATTGTTTCATACCCTATTGATTAAAAACACCCATAAAATTGAAACACCCGAAACATCCATAAATCATTCGTATAATCATAATAAACATATCATTTTATATCAGATATAAAAGAAAACATTAAAAATGATGTAATCGAATTTGCAAGTGACTCTGATATCACTGTTGGGTTCCATGTGAAAATTAAAACAATAAAATGCAGCGAAAAAGGAACCCACCAAAGATCCATGTGAATTCTAATTATATGTTTCGTATAGAAAGATACCTCTTGATGCGTAAAACTTTTGCGTATCTGGAGAGTATGGCTGATCTAAGCACGATCAGTATGTTCGCGCCTCTAGCAGTATCCACATGAGCATAACCGCCGCCCATCTCACATGCACAGTTGGAGTTACCATAATATCTCTCTCACGCATAAGAAAAAGTGCTAGTTTTATGCGTAGATATATATATGTTGAGATCAAACCCTAACTTTTAGGGTTGACATGATCTTATCAGATAAGACGTGGTCTTACACGAACTTATCATATAAGATGTGTTCTCACATGACCTTATCAGATAAGACATATTATAATCTACCCACTAATAAAGCATGGGCTTCATTTGGTTTGGGCCTATTTGAAATAAACTCAAATGAATATTGGATTAACTATTAATACAACAAGATTAATATCCAATTAGATTAACCCATGATCTTTTCCAAAGTGAGACTTTGATTGTATTCTCAATACGTAGGACGGGGAGTACTAAGGTCGTGCTAGAGACGCTCTAAAGTGATGATTTGGTGTGGAAAGGTTAACAACTCGATGGCTATAGGTTGATAGAGATCAGAGTAGGCATGATGTAGACTGAGAGACCATAGGATGACGAACATCGAGGCAACGAGAAAAACAACTATGGAGGCAGACTCCGTAGGTGAAGGGGTGAAGGATGACATGTGGAGAAGCTAAAAGCTCATGCACATCAGAGGGACTAAATTATCTAACTAGAGATGGTTGAGAGGCGAAGTCAAGCTACGGTATAAAACTTCGTTGAGCTAAGTGTTGAGTGACTTGTATATGTAGGAATGTGGGTAGAACTCAATATATGTAGACTTGACCTTAGAAGTGGTCACAACGCTAATAGTTGATTGGGAATGCAATGTCCCAAATGAATTCGAGGTATAAGGTTGACTAATTGATTGGTTTGGAATCCTGTTAACCGGGGGTTAGAGTCGATTGATGAATCAGATAGACATAAGATAAACTAAAACTCTAAATTTTTAGTAAATTACATTCTAAGAAGTCAACTGATGTGGATTCAAGTGGACTGGAGGAATAACCGATTGGGGGTGTGGTTCTATTTGTGGCTGAATCGATTGGGCAATTGACTAATGTCATTATTCGACCAATGATAAGTGATCAACCAACTACTTCCTGATGTGTAAAGTAGACATGAGCTATTTCTATGTGATAACTATTGGATCACGAGTATCAATTGACCGATGGTGACAAACCAATTGATTGTTGGGCTACAGATAGACTTGCAACTAGGTTTCAAAAGCTATAAAAGGAGAAACAATTGAGGTTTCTATGAATATTTGACCATGTAAAAGGTTTCTCCACCTTTAGTACGTAGTTTGCAGAGAAAGCAAAAGTTAGTGGAGTTTTCTGTGAGAGATCCACTAAAAGATCACAAACCATGGAATAGGAGCTTTGGTTTGCTGAATGTCAAAGAAATGTGTTAGTGATTGTAGTAAGTCTCATTGTTTATATTGTGTTTTCTATTGCTAATAGTTTTCTTGTGACCTTACTAACAAGAGTAAGAGCATTTTAAATTCACGCTTGCAGGTGTACAATTGCTATTGACCCTCCTAGCTCGGCCATCTAATTTTAACAAGTGGTATTAGAGTCGGGTTCTCTTCATTCAACTAGCTACCAAGAGTAAAAAATTGAAGATGCAAAGAAGCTTTCATTAAGCATCGAAGATTATGAGATCCCACCATTGGTTTTTGGAAGGTGTTGGTGGAGCACTAGTTTTTGATCAACTGTAGAGAAGTTTTGTCATACTTTGGGATATACACAACCTAGCTAGAGATGAAGAGGGAATTAAAACTCGAAGAAAGGATTGGACGCGGTACCAATTGAAGTTGTATGGAGAGAATAAGAGAATTTGGAATCCCTAATGTAGGTAAATGCCCAAGAGGATCTTGGATGTGATAGATGAAGAATGCACGAGACCTTGAGAGTCAAATTGTGCACATTCATAGGAATCCAAAGAAAGGATGAAAAGTCCAAGATGTAAGATCAAGAAGGGAGGGGGTGTGGATATCCGATTGAATTTTTACAAGATCAAGTTAGTGCAACGGAGAAACAATATATATATATATATATATTGACTAGGATGGTCAATAATCCTGTTGAGAGAAATCAAAAGTCAAAGGAGTTCAATCGCATCACAGCTCCCTCGACCATATGGTCATTTGGCTCAGCGCCCATCCACTCGGATTAGCACCCATCCACTCGACTCAACGCTCATCCATCCGACTGAGCTCCCCTGACTAGATGGTCATTTGGCTCAGCGCCCATCCACTCGGATCAACGCCCATCCACTCAGATCAACGCCCATCCACTCGGCCCAGCGTTCATCCACTCAGCTCAATGTCCATCCAGTTGGCTTAGCGCTCCTCCATCCAGTCCAGCTATTCCGACTGACTAGCAACATGTGGCCCCCACATGGGCTGCCAAAGCATGTGGGTTAGCAGTACGTGGAGCAGCATGAGGTACATGATGTATAGCAATAGGACACGACAAGATCTGCGACAGTACAAAATATGGACGACAAGACCCAGATATGATGTGACATCTTCCTTACTAGATCTGATAGACGTCTTATCATCCATTAATATTGGAGGATAGAGGTATCCAGCGAAAGTAGTATAAAAGGAGCCTGCTACCGTAGGCTAAGATACGTGCATGCATATACATCTTTATGCACACAAATACTTCCATATTTGTTACTATTCTTCTTCTCTACATCCATCACATAAAATTGATTTGAGCGTTAGAGTGGCTGAGCCGGGACACCCATGGCCTCCATTCTAACTTGCTCATCCTCTCCTTTTCATCCTTATGTCTGGAGAGCACCTTTGACAACCCATTCTCCCTCCTGGTGATCGGTGACTTCGTCAACATAGGAGACAACTCACCGATGGCCCACTCGTCAGCGATCTCAAGCAAGATCATATATATATATATATATATAGTCTTCTCCTTTTGTTAGTAAGAAACTACAGGTGGATAAAGCTTCTTACACTTCTTGCTCTCTTACAAAATGAAGAAGTGAAGCACAAGAGCACCTTACAATTACAATTACAAGGAAAAAGAAATTAGGAGCTTTGAGCACTTAAGGAGACAAGATAAGACACCAGACCTATCCATAATCCTTATATGTTTCAAACTAATTTGTTTGTAATAGGGAAATTGCACTTTTAGGTGAAAGGAAAGGTTTTTTGGTCGACCGAATGTTTGAGCGACCTCAAATTTGGTTCAAGTGATCAGATTATTTGACGAGCTTAGACTTCATCCAAATGTTGACATGGACAAAATAAAGTTCCATCAAGTTGACGTAGCAAAGATCTGAGTGACTGATAGGTGATTGGTGACCCAAAAAACCCAATCAACATAGTATATTTGATGATCAGAAAACCTAGTTAGCATAGCGTATCTGAATGAAGAAACTGGCGTGGAAGGCGTCTGATCTACAAGAAATGAGGATGCAGGCAATTGAAAATACAATATGTAGAAAAGACTAAGTGTTGGATAAATCTTTATTCGGGTGACCAGATATGGAATCCGATCAACTGAAAACTAGTATATAAGTAGTCTCGACAGTGACCTTCAAAGAATTGAGAATCACTATAAGAAAATAGACTCTAAAAAAAGTTTGAGATGAAATATTTCGTCTCTAAAATCCGTTATTGAAAGTCTCGTTGTTAATTTAGGAGACGAAAATATTCCGTCTCTAATTTAGAAATGAATTAGAATGTCATTTATAAATCTGTTTTAAATTGACCCAATGAAATTAGTTTCGAATATAAATTTTGTCTCTAAATTTTATTTTAAATCCATCATTAATCTATCTCAAATAACATATCAAATATAATTTTAATATATTTATAAATCCATTTATAATTTTATTTATAAATTCGTATATAATTTCATTTTCAAATTTATCACTAAATTTTATTATATTATATTTTTATATATTCTATATTTGTATTATTTTATAAGAAACAATCACACATTTAAAATTAATTTAAAATATTAAAAAGAACTAATTTCTAATTCCAAAAGCATCATACAATTAATATTGAGATAAATAAAAATTTACATCATCCAAGCAAATTTAATTAATAATCAAATTACAAGTATCTGTATAAATTTTTAAATCTTACCACAAATAATTTAATTTTTACATTGTCTATCACGATGCTCACAGAATCAGATCCTCCTAGATAAAAATAATTTGTATATGCCACCTCTTAAATCATTTACGAACCATCTTCTTGAGATTTTCTTCTCTTTGACTACCTTACTCGATAAGTTTTTCTTCCATCTGCCTACTTTTTGTGATAACGAGTTCCAAAAATTTTTACATTCGATAATTTCTTCCTCTATCCTCTTGCTAGTAGCAAGCATGTCTTCAATTTCTTCCATCTGCCCTCCCTTGTCTTCAAACTCTATGAGATGAATTGTTTCTCTTGTACAGATTAACAAACCAAGTTTGTTGAGACAATTTAGCAAATCAAAACATGAAATGAGTAAGTCTTACGATCACAAATTTTTAATACAAATAAATTGAGATTGTACAAAAGTCATAATCAACATCATTGTCCATTTGCTGATTAGTTCATACTTAGGTGTCAATGCTAAAGAATCAACAAGTTTGTTCATGAAGACTCTTTTGACTCTGAAATGATAGGCATCACAAAACCATCAACATTAGGTTAGTGTGAACAAATATTTAGGTAGGATTCTTCAAATCTGAATCTAAAAATCTCTTAAGAATAGATAACAAAATGGAATACAAGACAATACAAAACGATTGTTGGTCTTCTTACAACACATTGATTAATTTGAAACACAAACTAAAAAAACTTAATATCCACAAACACAATGCCACATGAAGTTTGAACACTACTAGAAATAATCTTGTAACATTAGTAAACAAAACTCTAACAAAAAGTAAGCAAATAGTATTAAGTAAACAATTAAAAAATGGTTCTGAATGCTATCAAACACCTTATTAATCACCTCAAGACACTACTCAACCTTATCAACAACACCAGTTCAAAGAAATTGCCTTGCATTTCAAGTAAAATTTGAAAAACCCCCTAAGCAAAAGCATCAAATGCAGAAGAGGCTTTTGAATTGAAATTTAAACATCGAATAGTCACAATTAAATGCAAAAAGAAAATAAAAATAATCAATTTTCTGGAATCAAAAGTAACTACTTAAATAATCATAGTATTTAGTGTATTTGATGAAAAAACTTATCATGCCAAAAAGTAAAATAAAATAAAATAAATTATGACTTACATATTACTCCCGCATAAGTATTTTCATCCACTTGACCTCCTTGTTTATAAAAATTTATATATAATTTTATATCAAATTTATTTTAAATTCCATCTTAAATTTAATTTTAAATATTATATTTTATTAAAGTAAAACGGATTAATAATTTTATAGCAAATTTGTCTCTTATTTATATAAATTTGAAACATATTTTATTTCCGTCTTAAATTTTCATTAAATTTTAAATAAAATTTTTAATGAAAATTATATGATTTCAAATTCTATTTATAATCTATATTTATTTTTGTTTATAAAAATTATTTATAGTTTCGTTTTAAATTTATTTTAAACTCCGTATTAAATTTCTTTCCAAACATTATATTTTATTAAAGTGAAATAGATTAATAATTTTATAGTAAATCTGTTTCTAATTTACTTAAATCTAAAACAAATTTTAATTCCGTCTCAAAAATTTATTTCTGCATTTTTGTTTTCTTGCAGTGAATCACACTCCGAAATTATCTTTCCTTCTACTATTCTACTTGTGTTCATCTTAGGAGAGTGCTATTGCATTTAGGGTCTACATAGGGCAAGCCACAACGATCAAGTCTTGTACTTATTTATTTACTACATTGTTGCTTTTGTTATTTATTTTGTATTTTCGTAGAGAACAAGGATCTGTAAGGGGCTTCTTTATCTTCCAAAGGTATCCAAAAGAGAGAAAAGTAGTGGATTCGTCTGAGAGATTGGTCGTGAAATAAGAACCTAAGATTATGAACCATATAAAAAATCCTCGTATTATGATTGTGCTTCTTTCTTTATTTGTCTTTTGGCTTTTCGTTGCGTACTGAATTTGTAAACAAGAATGATTGACAAAAAAAAATATATAAAAAGACAACGCCTAGTCAACCCCTTTAATTGCTCCAATTCGATCCTACAAATCCTATTTTTTCGAATGAGGATAGTTTTCTTGCAACATAAGCACATGACTTAACCAAGAAACCAACGTGTGCTTTGAATTCAAAGTCAATAGATATTGAGTCAAAAACGGTGTAGATGAATGGGCAATAAACTCAAGTAAAAAAAGTTGTTTTTTTTACAATCGATAGTCGACTAGTGCATAGGCAGTCAATTAGCATAGTAATTTGTAATTTTTTTAATTAAAATATATTATATTATTTATAATATTTTTTAAAAAATAATAATGTAAATTTCATGTATTAGATAAATATTTAACTAAATTTATAAGGACATCTTGTTAGATGATCTCGATAAAAAAACAATTTCGATTCACGCTGGATAAGATTTTTAATAAAAAAAGATTGAATAAGCTATATAAATTATACTTAGTTCTTGTATATTTTTGATGATAAAAAGATAAAATATTCATCCTCAACGTCTCTGTCAGTCTATTTCAAGATCAACACGAAAAAAATAAATCATGAGGACTAATCTAATTAATCCGAACAGTGATCAATATATGAAAAAAAATAAAAATCTAACTATTAATCAAAATTTAATCCTTAAATCTTATGATATTAATATTTTATATATTAATCATCAATCTATCTCATCAAAACCATTCTTATATACTCCTGTACATGAGTAACATACCCAAATGCACGTATATTGACGCATACTACGAAAGCTAAGTTGTCTGCATTGATCTGCTTGAATTACTATACATCATATGATGTAATTATTATTTTTTGATGAATTTTTCAAAAGGAAAAAAAAGAAACCCATTACAATGAATACAAAAATTGCAACACGAAGAATACATATAATCGCGATGGCCCAAAAGATAGCTAGCTAGCTAGGCTGTTAAACTAATTAGCCTTTCCTTGCCCTTCCTAGCACGTCGGGAAATCCGAAGGAGGCGGAGGAAGAACCGATTCCGGCGTCGTTCCATCCTCTACCTCAAACGCCATCGCTAACCCTAGCGGCAAATGTTGCTCCAGATGACAGTGCATAATCCACACTCCTGCTTCATTACATATATAATTAGCTAGGCTTTGGATTAGTTTGATGCATGAGCATATATATACACATACCTGGATTGTTGGCCACAAACCTGATGACGGCCCATCCCCTCAACGGGACTGCGATGGTGTTCCTCACTTGCGGGTCTATCAAGTTGTAGCCGCCCGGCGCCGCCGTCGCTTTATTATAGTTTCCAAAGCCTTGCGCGAGCACGAAGAAGTTGAACCCGTGTAGGTGCAGCGGGTGGTTCTCCGCCCCAATCATCGCCGTGTTCTGCAGCACCATCTCCACTGTCGCGCCGTACTTCACTTTCTTCACCCTCGTCCCCTTCTGCGTGTACAGAAGCGTAGTCAAGGTAGGGTCGGTGTTGAGCTTCGCGTCCGTGAAGTCAAACATCACCGGAGGATTGTCTGGGAAATCAGACGTATAAACAACTCCGTCGTCGAGGCCCTTGTAATGCGCTTCTAGTAGCGATATGGAGGTGGGGAATTGGAAGGAGACGTTGTTCATGCTAGCTGTAATGGCACCTTTACTCCGGTTGCACAGCACTTGTCTCGGCTCGCATGGGCTTACCCCCAAACCGAAGGTGACGAACATGCGCTCGTCGACGTGGAGAGGTATGGTGGGCGTCTCCGGCCGTAGAAGGCCAGTTAAGTTGGTGTAGAACCGATGTGCCGTCCGTGTATCATCGAACGCCGGCATGCTCGGCATCGAAGGACGTAACGACCGGATGACAGAGTTGGCATAACGGACAATAGCAGTGGTGGTGGTGTTGTCGAAAGGAGGGCCAGCTAGGCCGGCGCTGGCATATGCTCGGGCGGCCATGTAGTAATTCGAGGGAGGAGCATCAGCAGTCATCAAGGCGTCCACAGTCTGGCCGGGGGCTATGACGACCACGTCGGTGTGGTAGGGGTTGGTGTAACTGGCATCGACGGCTACGACGGTGAAGTTGTGGCTTGCGATCTTGAAGAAAAGCTGATTATTGACTGCAGAGTTGATGATGCGAAGTAGGTACGTCTCGCCGGCGACGACTTCAAGCTCGTAGGTGTCTGCAAATTAAATTAAACGTCTTCAGCATCATTACATTAAATTAATTAAATGATTTTGGGTTACAGTCCTTACGATTTTTAGAACACTTGTACCGGTGACCTGGCCTCCCGTTGATAGTGAACGCATCGGAGATGTTGCTCAGACTGCCACCGGAGAGGAAAGCCTGCTTTTCAATGTCCACCACGTTGGCCTTCCACCACTCGCCGAGCAAAATGGGGACTTCTCGGTAGGGTTTGGGGAAGGGGTAAGAGGCGTTCCGCGGGCGGATGACGAGCGCACCGTAGACTGTGGCGCGGAGAGAGGAGGCATGGGCGTGCCACCACAGCGTGCCTTCCTGCTCGGTCACGTTGAATTTGTAGATGTATTTGTTTCCGGGGATGATGGGACACTGCGTTATCATGTTCGGTCCGTCCGCCCACGCACTTCGCTTCTGAAATATCCCATGCCTGCATTAATTGCCATAAATTATATTAGCTAAATTTTTTTTTTTTTTTTAAATACAGATAAGATAGGTACCAGTGAATAGTTATGTTGTAGGGGGAGTCGTTGATGACATGAATAACTACGGTATCACCTTCAGAAACCTTAAGAGTGGGACCTGGTAAGCTGCCGTTCACCGCAGTGATGACCCTTCTCTCGCACAGCCGGCTAATCGTCAAGTTCTTCACCTGCATGCTCAACTCCAATTCACAATTCATTAATTAATTACCATAATCGTGATTAATATATATATATATATATATATTCAACAAACAAAAACAAGAAGAAAAAGAAAAAGAAGAATGATCGGTACATGGAAGATGCGCTCCACCACTGCTGCATCTGCTGCGAGTGCAATGCAGAGAAGAGAAACGACTACAACAATTAGTTGTCTGCCCATGGCCTCAATTGACATTGTTGCCTTTGATTAACCGATCATCCATGTCCATTCTGTTAGACAGCGTCCTTATATATTTTGCTCACAGAGATTGATTTGGTGCGATTAGTTATCGATAAACATAAACAATGTATAAGTGAGACGACCTACCGGCGGGGTGCTGCATGGTCGCATTCAGCCTGTCTTAAATTTGTAGGTTAGTTAGTTAGAGCTAATGTTAACTTTAACCTACGTATGCCATGTGCATGGCGATGGAGTGTATATGAGAAGCTAGCTAGCGTAACGTGTTCAAGAATGACGAAGTAGAATTAATTGTGATCGTTATCTTTCTCCTTTTTTTTAATATTTGTATTATTCTCATTGATATTATCATTTTAGGTGAACCTAAAAGATTAACTTGTATGGTTTAATTTCTAGCTAACTCATCACAAGTCCAGATGTGACAACGGAGATGGTTCGTCAGTGGAGCCACTGGTGATCGTGGTTGGCTGGCTGTCAACGTTTTGGATGTTTACTTATAAATACTGGTTGGTCAGCTTGGTCACCAACTTAATTAACTGGTACGAGCTTACAGGATCCCCATGAATTGAACTGTTAAGAAAGCAACAATTGGGGGCATGCATCAGGCTTTAAACAAGAAACCGCGGGAAGTTCAAGTGGATCGGATAAATCAAAATCACATGAGCTCAGATCAAAATCACACACGGGCTCATGTGAAGCATGCAACACCTAAGCACATGACATTCGATCGAGCTTCGAAAAATGTTTCAAAAATATTTAGTTCATCTCGTAGTCGATTGATTAATTTTAATGGTTACAAAATGGTTTTGAGTCAACTTGTAGGACTATTCAATTTTGAACCATACAAAATGTTCGGATCGAATGCACACTATATATCTTCCAACCATATCTCAATCAGAGTATGAATTGATTACTTAGAGATTTTCAACTTATGCATATAATTATTGAAAAAATATGAATGAAAATATAATTTGTAGGTCGAAAATTATGATATTAAAATTGATATATAATATAAGAGAAGTTGTGAATCCATAACTCAAATGGTATCAATTCAAGGATTCTGATGTAAATATTACTGTATATAGTGGACTGCAATCAGGGCAATCAGGGTACAGTGTACCATAGCGATCAGTCAGCGTTTAACATAATCCTCATTTTCATGCAAAGCACACGTGGCTCAGCAGAAACATGTCGCAGGTACATGTTTGTATTCATGCTTCGATGGCCACGTGTCACTTGAATGCATGCCAATAACGATTGTTGTGCATGCACGCCACGTGTTATTGCAGGTGTCTTTCCATGCTTCAACCCACGTACGCTCGATGATGAGCGCTCCATTATAAGGAGCATATCTGGATCAAAGAACATAAGCAGAAGCCATTTTGTGTGTTGTGTAAGTGAAGTGAACACTTCTTCTTTATACAGAAAGCAAGAAAGTTCTTCTCTTTCAATCCCTTGTCTTATTTTTCTCTATTTTATCATATAATTTTTCAATCAATTGTCTCATTTTTCTTTATTTTATCTTATAATTTTTCATTCGATCATATTTAGATATATACTTAGTTCGTCATGTTAATTTGTACTAAATTATATCATAATATTATTATTTTATCATAGAAAATAAACATTCAAACGTGATCTTTTAGTACCATCGGAGGGAATGAATCTATTTGAAAGAGACTGTTTCGCTGTAAGATTCGATGTCTTTGTTTCTTGGGCAAACACTCCTCACACAACTCAGACTTAGACGATTTGGATTTGTTCAGTGTCCATCCCGAACTTTTGACATTCACTTCAACGACTCGACACTCGGAGTACTCTCCAACTTGGCAACTTAGCGAATCGGAAAAATGATAACTTTCCTCTCCCATTCAGACTTGGATAGCTCCAAACGAAATTGATAATCATCCTACTCAACCAAGCCGATAGCTTGAGATAATCAATTCGAATCATCTTCACAGATAAATGAAGTAAATATTATCCTCCAGCAGACTAGGGATAGAGATCCAATAATAATTTTATATTTGGATCATTTTTGTCTAAGTATTCCCAAATCTAAATACTTAATCCATTGCTCTCTTTTTCTTTTTTGCTATGTGGCAAAGGTGGAGAAAAAGAATATTTAAATTAAATAACGAGAGTTTTTAAGCTTATGATTTTTTTTGTTATGTTGCTGGGCAATGCTCATAATTTTACTTACTGCTGTATATATATTTAATAATTTAGAAATTTAATTTTTTGAATTGATTAATTTTGAAAGTGATCTATGGTGTTCATAGAGGTCCATCTAAATGACTAATATTTTTAAGATTATCATTTCACTGAAGAAAAATCTCTATAATATATTATAGTTAAAATTTAATTTTTAAATATTTAATTAATTATTATTTGGAGGATCTAACGTTGCACCATTACTAAGGTTATTTGTTGCTATATATGATTTTACTTATGACTATTAATTATTGGAGAAAAGGAAAGCACGAAACACCTAAGCAGTTCAAATCTTGTTATTTCAAAAATAAAAACTAAATAAATTTTGACCAAGAGCTCCTCTATTTCAGTTAAGTGGATATATATAGAGAGAATTGATATTTTGCTCGATTGCTCGTGTGCGATCGTGCGTGACTTTCACTATAACAGTGTCCCGTCAAATTTTTTTATAATTTTTTACCGTAGCAGTGCCCCATCAGAATTAAAAAAATTATACATTTGTCCCTCCAGTACAATATGTATGCATCGTCTCTCTCTGATACATGCATACATCTAACACACACATTACCTCCTACACAGTTGTAGTAGCTACGATTTCGTAGCTGCTACAACTGTGTAGTAGCTACAACTGTATAGTAGCTACAACTATATACCTGCTACAACATGTGTAGTTGCTACAACATTTGTAGCAGCTACAATTGTGTAACTACTACAATTGTGTAACTGTTATAATTATGTAATAAATTTCTGAAGGTTATAACTTTTGACTCGGATATTAGAATGAGACAATCTTTTTTTAAAATTGAAGTTCGTTCAAAGATCTATAATTTTTTTTAAAAAATTATCTCATTCTGATATCCGAGTCAAAAGTTATGACTTTCATAAATTTGCTATACAATTATAGCAGCTACACATGTTGTATCAGCTACACATGTTGTAGCAGCTACATATATTGTAGCATCTATATAGTTATAGCATCTACGAAATTATAGCTGCTACAACTGCGTAACTGCTACAACTGTGTAGTTGTTACAATTGTGTAGCAAACTTTCGAAGACCATAATATTTGACTTGTATATCAGAATGAGATGATTTTTTTTAATCGAAGCTCGTTCAGAGATCTATAATTTTTTAAAAAATATCTTCTCATTCTGATATCCGAGTCAAAAGTTATGATTTTCGAAAGTTTGTTATATAATTGTAACAGCTACACAGTTATAGCAGTTACACATATTATAGCAGCTACACAGTTATAACAGTTATGATTTCGTAGCTGCTACAACTGTGTAGCAGCTAGGAAATCATAGCTGCTACAATATGAAAAATAATTATAGTTGTAGCAGCTACGAAACCGTAGCTGCTACAATTGTGTAGGAGGTAATGCATGTGTCAAAGAGAGAGACGATGCATGCATACTGTACTGGAGGGACAGATGTGTGATTTTTTTAATTCTGACGGGGCACTGCTACGGTAAAAAATTATAAAAAAATTGACGAGGTGCTACTATAGTGAAAATCGAGCATGGTCACACATGAGCAGTCGGGCAGGATATTATATATATATATATACACACACACACACACATACGAATATGATATCCTACACGACTATCGTGCGCACTTGTCGTGCAGTTTTTTTTTGTTTTTATGTTAATTTTTTTTCCCCTTTTTTTTAGGGTTTGGGGTTTAGAATTCGGGGTATAATATTTAGGGTACATTTTTTTAAAACTTTGGTGTTAGGGTTTAGGATATAGTATTTAGTATTTAGGGTGTGAAATATTTTTATTTATTTTTAGGGTTTAGAGTATAATATTTAGGATGAGTAATTTCTTTAATTATTTTTTAAAGTCAAAATATTAAAAAAAAATAGAAAAGGGTTGATATGTTGTGTGCGCACAATCACACATTGTGCGTCGCGCAACATATATATATATATCTATCTATCTATATATATATATATAGATAGATAGATAGATATAATAGATTGATCGAAGCGGCTATATATGTTAAAATAATATTGGTTGATTGATCTAGACATAGTTAGGTAGAAAAAGACAAGTAGAGATCAACTCAAATAGAGAAAACTCTAGAATCTAACTGTAGTTTGCAAGTAGCTAGGTTGACCTAGTTCTTTTGGAGCCTAGGTCAACCTAGCCTTTTGGGGTGATCTTGACACAAAAATGTTCTAGAAGCCATCAGATTTTTATGACAACTTCAAAAATTAATTTGCTTTTATTGAGAATAAATTACAGGACAAGCCATATATCATTGGAAAGTTACGGATGTCTAGTTTTTAACAAAAAAATAGTACTAAAAATAATATACAAGAAGTTATGATCATTTTTGAATGAAGTTGGTTAGGCTGAAAATATACTTGGGAAAGATTAATCTACTATAGAAAGATTTGTAACGGTACTCAGGAAAAATTAATCTAGTCGAGAAAGCTGAATCTATTCGGGAAAGATTTGTAATGGTACTCAAGAAAGATGAATCTACTGAGGAATTCAAAGATTAACATGCTACTCGAGAATTTGAAAGGATCAACTAGCTTTTGGTATTCTTGGTGATTTTTTTGGTACCTGAAGGTTGATAAGTCTTTAAATACCTTTGCATGCTTTTTCATTGTTAAACTCACTTTTTATTTTCAAGGTCTTAGGAAATATAAATCTCATTTAACGATCTCAACCTTAGAAAATATAAATCTTAAAAAAAACATATTGTGAGTTTTTAAGGTTGTTAGAATATTTATTTATTTAAACTCTTTGGTAGATTCCTTAGAGTGGTGAGTGGTGAGAGTGCCTTGTATTATCTCATATTTCTCCTAAACTTTTTGGTGTCAAGTTAGTATCAGAGCTTTGGTTCGCAATGGCTGGTCATAGAAGACAAAGGCCAAATGGTGATGATCCTGTAGTTTGTCAAAGAGACCTTCGTGATATTGAGTTGGATGACTTAAGGAGACAAGTGCAACAACTCGAGCAACGTCTCACTCATGGCAAACCTTTGGAGCATGATGTTGAGGGTCATGGTTCGAAGGCTGATTCTACAAATTATGAAATGGGGCTTAATCCATTTCATGGTAATAGAAATGATAATTAAGTGATAATGCATCTTGGGGTCAAAGATGTCGAAGGAACAATGTTCATGGGAAATCCTTTGACTTCAAAGTTGACATCCTAGATTTTAATGGAAGAAATGATCCTAATGAATGCATAGATTGTCTCAACTATGTTGAAAGAATCTTTGAATTTAAATAAATTTTAGAAGATCATAAAGTAAAGTTTGTTGCTATCAAGTTGAAGAAATATGCATCCATTGGTGGAAGCACCTAAAGAAGCAACAAGCTTGTGATGGCAAGCAAAAGATTCAAACGTGGACAAAATGAAAAAAGAATTGCGCAAGAAATTTTTGTTGGATAATTATCGTCAAGATATTTTTCTCAAATATCACAATCTCAAGTAAAAAGATCATTCAGTCAAAGAGTACATTGCTAAATTTGAAAATCTCATGATGAAATGTGATATTTTGGAGTCAAAGGAGCAATCTCTTGCTCGATTTCTTGGAGGACTTCGATATAAGATTGGAAATGTCATCTAGCTGCAACCATATTGGACTTGTAATGGCGTATGTAAGTTGGCTCTCAAAGTGGAAAAACAAAAAAAAATCAAAACGATTTGGTGGTCGTTTTTCTTCAAGTGGTGGTGCTTCCAACCGAAGGAGTGCATCTACTTCAAAGAATACATCAACATAAAAAGAGGCAAAACAAAAGGTTGTTGCAAGCAAGGAGAACGATGCAGGTTTTGTTAAACCACTGGTCCTAACAATCAAAAAATATGTTTCAAATGCAAAGGTTTCAGACACTTTGCTGCAGTTTGTCTAAATTACATGATTATTACTCTCGTTGAAGAAAAAGACAAGGAGGAACCTTATGAGGAGGCACCTATCTACGATGAATCTGATGAAGAAGGAGAGATTACTTATGAAGATCATGGAGAATCTTTGGTGGTATGATGTAGCATCAATGCTACTTATGTTGAAGAGCAGTCATGGCCTCGCAGCAATATATTTCACACTAAGTGCACTTCTCATGGTAAAGTGTGCAATGTCATCTTTGATGGAGGAAGTTGCGAGAATGTTGTGGCTACTACAATGGTGGAGAAGCTAAAACTAAAAATCGAAGATCATCCACAACCTTACAAGCTATCATGGCTTCGGAAAGCTAATGAGTTGAAGGTAACTCAAAGATGTCTTGTTCAATTGTCTATTGACAATAAGTATAAAGATGAAGTTTGGTACGATGTTATTCCTATGGATGCATATCATTTGCTTCTCGGTAGACCTTGGCAATTTGATAGGAAAATTCATCATGACAGCTTCAAGAATACCTATACTTTTATAAAAGATTGTAAGAAGATTATTTTGGAACCATCTTTGATGGAAAATGTTCCTAAACCCTCAAACGGGGATGGCAACAATTTATTCTCTAAGTCTCAAGTTGAAAGGGCAATTTGTGAATCTGTTGAAGCATTTGCATTAGCAGTTTTGGGAGAAAATGAAGAAGGTCATGTTGTCCCTTCACAAGTTCAGTCTATTCTCCAAGAATTTCAAGATGTGGTGCTTGAAGAAATTCCCCCATGACTCCCTCCAATGTGAAATATCCAAAATTGCATTAATTTAGTCCCCGGTGCTTCTATTCCAAACAAGGCGGCCTATAGACTGAGTCCTAAGCCGCATGAAAAATTGCGAAGCCAAGTTGAGGATTTGTGGGCTAAAGGTCTTATCCAAGAAAGTAAGAGTCCTTGTGTTGTCCCGATGCTTCTTGTGTCAAAGAAATATGGTTTGTAGCGCATGTGCATTAATAGTAGAACAATGAATAAAATCACTATAAAATATCGCTTTCCTATCCCCCGCCTTGATGGACTAACTTCATGGGTTCAAGATTAATTCCAAATTGATCTTCGAAGTGGCTATCATTAGATTCGCATGAGACTGGGAGATGAATAGAAATCAACCTTCAAAACAAATAATGGTCTCTATATTGTGTGTTTGCAACTTTCAATGTTGTCGACCTTTCTTTTTATATTGATAATGAAACCAATTCTAATTCGAGGACAAATCTTTTCCAATCGAGGGAAAATGAAACATAAATGTTCTAGAAGCCATCAGATTTTTATGACAACTTCAAAGATTAATTTGCTTTTATTGAGAACAAATTACAGGGCAAGCCATATATCATTGGAAAGCCATGACTATCTAATTTTTAACAAAAAAAATGATGCTAAAAAATAATATTTCTACAGGAAATTATGGTCATTTTGACTAAAGTCTGTTAGGTTGGAAATCTACTCGGGAAAGATTTGTAATGGTACTCGATAAAGATTAACCTACTTTGGAAAGATTTGTAATGGTACTTAGGAAAGATTAATCTACTCAGGAAAGATTTGTAATGGTACTCTGGAATTCAAAGACTATCATGCTACTCGGGAATTTGAAAGGATCAACCAACTTTGGTATTCTTGGTGATTTTCTTGGTACTTAAAGGCTGATAAGTCTTTAAATACCTTTGCATGTGTTTTCGTCGTTAAACTCACTTTTTATTCTCAAGGTCTTAGGAAATATAAATCTTGTTTAATGATACCTTAGGAAATATAAATCTGATTTAATGCATTTTGACTCATCTTGGAGGGTTGTTCCAAGTCTCGTCTATAAAGGCTATCTTTTGTATTGTTTGGAGGAATTTTTTTTTAGATTAAAAAATACATATTGTAAGCTTTTAAACTTATTAGAAGATTTATCTTCTTGTTATTTCTCTAAACTCTTTGGTGGATTTCATAGAGTGGTGAGTGTGAGAGTGCCTTGTATCACCTCCTATTTCTCCTACACTTTCCAGTGTCAGATCTAACATATCCTTTGGAAGAATATTTTGGCAACATCTCCCTTGAGTAAATATGAATTGTAAATATAAATAAAGACAATTTACTCACAACACAAACCTCAACACATCTTACATATACTAACTACATTGTTACAAATGAAGCATTAATTGCAACACAATGTAAAGCATCAAGCCTTTACTTCTCAATCCATACTAGGTTTGAAACTACTTGTAATCACAATTTGGATCTACACAAACAAAGCCAAATAAGATGGGCAAACAACTAATTTTCTTGAGTTGGACATGCATTAATGCATGCTAATCATAAGTTCACGGTCGTCATCAAATAATAAAAATATCATCCTCTAGACTATGTTTTGACTACCAATTTAGGCACAAAGGAGATTATCTAGATGAGTTGAAATGAGGAAATTGTTATGGAATTAAAGCAATCTAGGAAAACTAAATGAAAGTGATGGGAAAACCTTATCTTTAGACAATCCTAGGATTTTAATTTCATCACGATACCCGTTCACAATTTAATTGTGATTCCCTCTCTACCTCAATGTTAGATTATACTTGAAGATGGTTTATCCTAAAGTAACCAATGTTTTATCTCAAAATACATTGATATATTTGTTGGTGCAGGGAGCAGCAGATAATCGAACTTGGATTTTGATATTGGAAAAGGTTCAAAGTTAAGCTTATTTGTGATCTAACGATGTTGATCAAGTGTATAGATAGCTTAACCAGAAAGTCCTAGTGAGACTAGGCAAGTGAAAGTCTTAGTGAAACAAGCAAGGGAAAGTCCTAGTAGGTCAGTTGGAAGTCCTAGTAGGTTAGTTGGACTGAATACTAGGCAAGATGGAAGTTTTGGCAAACCAAGGACACCAGGTAGGAAGATTAGACGGGTTAGTGGATCAGACGTCTAGCAAGTCAATGGGTTAGCAAGGATCGAACATCGAAAGGAGGTCCTAGGGGTTAAGGTATCAGATGCTAAATAGGAAGTCCAAACAGTTCTGGAGGACCGAATGTTTGGAAAGTCAGATAAACTCTCTTGAGTGGAAAGATTCTTTTGAAAGGAAGAATGGTGAGGATGTGTTCTCGTTGAGGAGATAGTAGATGTCGATCTGATCAAAGGGTTTCACTAGAAATCCTAAGTCGAGATCGGGACATTTGTAACTGTTCGAATTCATGTTATATTATTATTGTGCTAACATTGTGATGCAAAGACTTGATTTTAGAAGTTGGGTGGAATTAGGAGGATTGGGTGACCGGAGATGATACGGGCAATTAGAGGTCCGAGCCACTAGAGAGTATAGGGGCAACCGGAGAAGGATAACTCGCGACAAAGTTAGATTGGATGAGGCCTAGCTAGGGGCACCTAGAGGCTATACAAGTGACCGAAAGGAGCTATAAAAGAAGTTGCGAACAACGGCCTCAAAACAACATCTGTGGCCATCTTTCTACTCTCATCTTGCTCCAAAATTTTGATGCAACGCCCACGTGCTGCTCCAACAACCACGCTCGACCTTAGATCCTTAAAGTTGTCGGTATTCTTGTTTCTTTAAATTGTCTTTTCTTGTTTTAATTCATAAGGAACGGTAAACGTGTTACTGTACCTCTGTTTTTGTAAAAGACGAATCTTTACCTCCGAATCGTTGTTCGGAGGAGGAAATTTTTAGTGGATTACCCATCGAAAGTGATCAACGACTGCAGACCTTGGACTAACAACACAGGTTGTGAACCAAGTAAAAATAAATGTGTCTTTGATGTGTTGTACTTTATTCCACTGCGTACTTCCAAAAATATGAAAAAATGACACGCGCTATTCACCCCTTCTCTCTAGCGCTATTTTCGATCCTATAATATCTATCCTAATGAAACTCCTATTCTGATGGTAATCATTTATGCTCTGTGACAACCGATGTTATCCTCGAGAGAGTTTGAATTACTTTCATGATCACACACTCAAGTTCAGTTCTATAGATCTGAGATTAGAGTTCACCTTTCGGTCCATCCCCTTTTCTCTAATATATGTAAATGTACGCTAATACATCCATAGTTAAGCATGTCAAAACTGAATCAAGATTCAAACATATCATTATTAAAAGAGAAAAATCAAAAACATCAATCGTTAACTTAATATTGGATTGCTCCTTAATCCTAGAATAAAGAAAACTATTGCTTTAGTTGTTTTTTCTTCTTTGTGAGCCCGCCTAGCCCTTCTTCCTTCCTCCGTCAATGGATCACCAGCCTACCCCTTTGCCCGATCGTAGGTTGTTATAGGAGAGGGAAGATTTTAAAAATATCATCCATGAGATAAGAGGTCGAATATTTGACTTATCCCATCTTGTTGAAGAAGAATCACTTTCTTTGGTGGGGATAAGTCTGACTTCGCTTAACTCGAGCGCCACCTTAGGTAGGGCCTCTGTTTTTTTTTTACCTATGACTATTTGATAGTTAAACTTGCCTTTTATGTTGCATAGTCTGTAATCATGTATGCCACGATGTCCTTCTTGTTTCCCAAAAGGAAAAAATGGAGATCTTCTGCTGCAAGCTTCGTAGTTGGAAAGGAATCCTTAGCTAGCTCTCCCTAATGGTGTGCGACCAATCGATGGACAAAGGGGAATCAACTCCTTTAGATGATATTCCTGCACCTCAACCAGCTACTTCTCCAACCACGACTACCCAGTCATAGGATTTGGAGCTAGACCTTGTGGCCCTAAAAGTTTCAAGCTCGAAGCGTTATAAGAGGGTGACCTCCAAACCACCAAGGAAAGTTACATCTAGTTCCTTTGAGCCACACTCCCCTAAATTATCTGCACTAGGCCCAACAACTCCTCTGACTCTAACTTCCACCTCCTTGCTCTCGGACGCTTTATCTCCTATTCTCGACAATACTGCTCCTCCGAACGCAACTTCTCTAGAAAACCAGACCCGAGCTAGACCTGGGCCACTGCTTCACAATCGAGGTAAGAGTCCATTACCTCCGTCCCCTGAGCCGCAAATAGAATCTACCAAGGCAAAAGAGTCAGTCCCCCCTTCACAATTGTCGTGGTTTGCCTTGTTGGATCACGTCACCAAGGGAACTGACCAGGTGCTCAATTCATCCTTTCCATTCAGATATAATGGTATTTAACCTTCCTCCTTTAACAGCAATGGTTAGGCATCAACGAAATTCTCAAATGAGCCAGGAGAACCCAGACTTGGCACCTGCCTCCCCCTCTTATATGTCCCGACTACGTGATTAGGTAAGTTCCTTGAAGACACAGGTATTTACCACTATGCTGCTTGCTAACATGACCCAACACCAGCTAGAGCAGGCACAAGAAGAGAGGATGGTCATTGTCTCACAAGCTGAAATGGCATCACTGGAAAAGGCAACCTTGGAAAACTAGTCCAGGTGGAACTACAGCTGGAGGAGGCCCTCACCAAGATAGAAATCACTAAGGGTGATGAGGAGGTGTTGAAGACCCAACTCTAGAATGTGTTGAAGGCAAAAGCACAGGAGGTCAGCAACCTTCGATCAGAGTTATAATTAGCGAGATATATTATCATCGATCGAGATAAGAGGTTAAAAGCTAGCTTATGTATAGATTTGGAAGTGAATAAACGATTGGGGGAGCGAATGAGTGCCTTCTTCAGAGTTGGCTCTCAGGGATGTAAGTATCCATGCATGAAGGCAAGATGCTGGCCCACTGGGACGAGCCCAGAGGATCTAGACATCGGGGAGGCTTTTAATAAGTTTCCCCAGGACCTCTTTTATTTTCTCTCCCTCTCCATAGTGTTTGCTAAAGATGAGTATAAACAACTTTTTAAAGTCCCCGCTGCTGTCGGGCTATTTTGTAAGGCCATAAGGCTGCAGGCTTATTCGAAATCCTGCTACTATCGGGATGTGTTGTAGGGTCATAAGGTCATAAACTTATTTGATTTTACTACTTCACCCAAAATATTACTTTGCTTCCTATCTATGATTTTGATACATTTGAATACTCGCTTTTTAACAGTTTAGGTCGACTACCATAAGTCTCCCCAAGCACAGGGATGTCAACCACAATGGTAAAGTCGCAAGTGGAAGGTGTTCCATGACCTTGACAATATCTTGCCTTCAACATCCATTAAATTAGATGCACCCATACTAGCCCGACTGACTACTTAGTTCGATCCTTCCCAGTTGGGTCCAAGCTTCCCACAAATATGCTCAGGACGAACCTTCCATAGTACTAGGTCCCTAACTTGGAAAGATCTATGAACCACCTTTTTGTTGTAAGCTCTACAAACTCAGCCCCGATAATGCTCCATGTTATAGAATGTTTAGGCCCTCTTCCCTTCCACCAAGTCCAGCTCCTCAGCACAAGTCGCCTCATTGTCTGTAGAAGAATAAGAGGCAATACGATCTGTCTCCACCCCGATTTCCACTAGTAGCACTACTTCGGATTCATAGACCAGACTGAAAGGGGTTTCCCCCATATCAGTCTTGGGATTGGTCCAAAAGGACAATAGTACATTGGAGAGTTCTTCAACCCATGTCTTGCCCGCATGCTCCATCTTAGTCTTCAACCCTTGCATGAGATCTCGGTTAGTAACCTCCATCTGTCCATTGCTTTGAGGATGTGGCACGGAGGTAAAGGTTTGCTAGATCTTCAATTCCGTACACCAAGCTCGAATCCTTCCTCCCTGAAACTATCTGCCATTATCGGATACAAGCCTTCGAGGGACTCCAAACCGACACACCAAGTTCTGCCATAGAAACTTCATAACAACTTGTTCAGTAATCTTCGTTAGAGGCTCATCTTCTACCCACTTAGAAAAATAATCTACAACAACAATGATAAATTTCTTCTATGCTACACCCATTGGGAGAGGTCCAACTATATCTACCCCCCACTGATTGAAGGGGCAGGTTGCTACTAGTGGCTTCATGAAGTTCGCAGGGAGATTAGTCCTGGGTTGATGGAGCTAATAGCTTTCATAGCTTCTTACCATTAGGTTGTCATCCTTCTTCATAGTAGGCCAAAACTAATTATCCAAGAGGGCTTTCCAGGCAAACATCGTGCCCCCAATGTGACTTCCACATGATCCACTGTGAATCTCTCAAAGGATATAGTCTGCTTCATAACTCCCCATACACCGCAGCAATGGTCCCGGAATGGAGCGCTTATATAGAACTCCCTCTAGCAGTAGGAACCGGGTGGATCAGTGGCGTACTTGCTTATCTCGAACAGAATTGGGTGGTAATTTCCCTTCTTGAAAATATCTCATGAGTTCTATCCGCCAATCTTCTACTTCAAGAATCGGGTTGGCCTCCACCTGCTGATGTGTTTCTACTTGGAACATGACTTCTCTGGTCTTCCACCCCTCTAGTGATCCAGCTACTCTAGGAATGTACTTCATGACCACCTCCACAAAATATTCTTTGGCCCGCTCTACGGATTCACAATACTTTCGCAACCTTTCGTCCTTGATGTTATAAGTATCTCTCATCTATTGCACTACCAACTAGGAGTCCATGTGGACTATGATTCTAGTTGCTCCCATGCTTTGTGTTGCTTGAAGTCTAGCCAGGAGGGTTTCATACTCTGCTTCATTGTTAGAGATATGGAATTATAGCTGGATAACTAACTTGAGGGGAGATTAACACCACCCCAGTGTCACAACCTTCCTTACTCATAGAACCGTCCACATAGACTTTCCAGGAATCAGATTCCTCCTTGTACATGGTCTCCATTAGGAAGGTTGTAAGGGCTTGTCCCTTGATGGATTACCTCAGCTGATACTCCAGATCATACTCACTCAATTCTATGGACCATTTTACCAATCTCCCCATAGCTTCAAGGTGAGTAAGAATACGCTCCAGGGAAGTGTTTGTTAGGACCACCACGAGATAAGATAAGAGATATGATCTTAAACGTTGTGTCATTAATGTAAGCCCCAAAGTCAACTTCTCAAGACTGGTGTAGCGAACTTCTTCCCCTTTTAATAAATAGCTAAGGTAATACACAAGGAGGTGCTCAAGGCCCTCTTCATGCACCATTACAGAACTCATAGCAACCTTTGACACTGCCAAATATACCATTAGTTTTTCTCCAGGTTGGGGCTTCGCCAGAATTCATAATTTTGCCAGATAGTTTTTTAACTCTAAGAATGCCTTTTCGCAGTCATCACTCCACTAGAACTAAGATTCTTTCCGTAGGACTTTGAAGAATGGGAGGCTACGGTCTGCGGAGTGAGAAATGAACCTAGACAGGGCTGTAACCCTACCCAGCAGTTGCTACACCTTCCAAACACTCCTTGGTGACTACATCTTCTAGACGACTTCTATATTCTTAGGGTTAGCTTCAATACCTCTTTCAGTCACCATATAGCTCAAAAACTTGTCGCACTCCAAATATGCACTTCTCAGGGTTCAGGTTCATGCCATATTTTTGCAAAGTGGAGAAGGTCTCCTCCAGATCGAGTATCAGTCTTTCTGCCACCAGAGACTTCACTAGTATGTTGTCGACATAGAGTTCTATAGTCTTCCCCAGCTTCTTACTAAACATCTTGTCCATCAACTATTGGTAGGTAGCCCTGGCGTTCTTCAGCCCAGATTACATTACAACATAACAAAATGTTCCATCTGCTGTAACAAAACTGACCTTGTCTTGGTTTGCCTTTGCTAGGAGGATTTGATGATACCCCTGGTAAGTATCCAACATGGAGATAAATTGGCTACCATCAATAGAGTCCACGAGTTGATCAATCCGCGACAAATCATAGCAGTTCTTCGGGGACGCCTTATTTAGGTCACGAAAGTTGATGCATACCCACCACTTTCCTGGGGACTTTGGCACTGGTACTACGTTGGTGAGCCACAAAGGAAACATCACCTCTCGAATATGTCTAGCTCTCAACAACCGCCAGACTTCTTTTCGGATGACTCGGTCCCACTCTAGCCAAAATGTCTTTGTTTCTACATCACGGGTTGAGCCGCAGGGAGGAGATGTAGTTGGTGCTCTGTCATAGCAAGGTGGATTCCCACAAGGTCATCAAAGGACCAAGTGAAGACATCCTGGTTCTTGATTAGGCAACCCACAAAGTCCTTCTTTGACCTCGGGTCCAACTCCTTGGACACGTGGGTGACCTTCTCCGAGCAGTTAGGCACAACTACCATGACCTATGTTTCCTTTGATAGAAATCTGCCCTAGACT
Source organism: Hedychium gardnerianum (assembly GCA_038050645.1). Classification (NCBI taxonomy): domain Eukaryota; kingdom Viridiplantae; phylum Streptophyta; class Magnoliopsida; order Zingiberales; family Zingiberaceae; genus Hedychium; species Hedychium gardnerianum. Next base: position 2,211,816 of record JBBUKS010000073.1, read on the forward strand.
CCTTTATGGACCATACATGCAACTTCAAGTGTTGATCCAGCTTCAGTTTCGGGGTTTCCGATGTGAACTTTCTTCTGGTTAGCATAGATGACCTCCACATAGCACTTCCTGCGGCCTGTTGGTCTCCACAAACTTCTCCCACCTCTGCCCCAATGGGAATTTTGAGTTTCTAATGGTAGGTAGATGCCACGACTTCGAAGGCATTAAGGGAAGGGCGCCCATGGAGGATGTTGTATGCTGAAGGCGTGTCCACTATAGTGAAGTCAGCCAGGATCGTCTGCCACCTAGATTCCTAGCCAAGAGAGAGAGAGAGGCGGCATGATTTGCCTTAACAGCTGCACAGAATGTCCCCAGAAGTCATAGAGAGGGGTCGTCACCTGTTGTAAGTCATCTACCGGCGTTCCCATTCTTTCTAACATAGATAGATAAAGGATATTAATAGAACTCTCGGCATCCACTAAGTCTCAGGATACTTCGTAGTTGGCCACCGTAGCCTCTATCGCCAAAGTATCGTTGTGGGGTATTGTGAGTCCCTCTAGGTCATAAGGGCTAAACCCTATGGTGGGTCATGGACGAAGGCGCAAGTCCTTCACAACCATACAATCTGCTCTGTCATGCTTCTTTCTTCCACTATTAGATTCTTCGTCTGTAGCGCCTCCTGGGATCATATGAATCTTTTCCTATGGTGGCAGCCTAGCACTTGGCTAGTTGTTTCCTGTTGGCGATTCTTGTCACCCTTGCTGCTCTTCTTGCGGGGCAGGCGCTAGGGACCGAGGTTGTGGTGGGCTTGATACATTGTGGTCGCTACTAATAAAGCTCGGACTTGAGGGTTAATGCCAACAATTCTCTCGATTTCCATTGCCAACTCAATGTAGTCATCTGTGTTGTGGTCATGCTCTCGATAAAAGGAGCAAAAGTGGATGTCTGGGGTCGGCGTGGCCCCCTTTCATATCCATATGGCCTCCTTAGAACTTGATGTTACTCACATACTTGCATTGCCTACTCCTTAGTCACCCGCAATGGAGTGAGCTGGGCTCAAGGCCTAAGCGGTATGAGTGGCGCATAAGGGACCGATGGTGGAGATAATATAGGCAGGATGCGTTGCAAAGGTGGGACTTGTGGTGGGTGTGGGACAAGGGCACTGGAAACTTGGGTTCTTGACAACGATCCCTTTCGCTCCCTTCTTCAGCAACATGAGCTCCGCGCTGATCTTACCTAACTTTTTGTGCCTCTTCCATGTTGATGTATCTCTCCGGCCGAGCCAACAATTCTTCAAAGTCACGGAGTGACTCCTTGGCCAAGGATCGAAAAAAATCACCATCCCAGAGTCCTTGAGCAAAGGTTCCGGTTAGGATATCAAGCGTTGTTGCCGACACTTCTAGCGCAATTTGATTGAACCTCTGTATAAACTTTCGCAATGACTCCTATAGTTTTTTCTTGAAGTTGAACATACTCAGAGGAGTTAGGGGGTGTTGTGCTGACCCCATGAGGGTCGTGAGAAAAAACCCTACACTTCACACCATCAGAAAGCTGATGAAGAAGAGCTACATTCTTGAACTGGCATAGATGCTCTTCAAGATCCATAGTGTCATTGTATTCGTACATCTGTGGGGGACGAAAGTTGGGTGGCAATGCTTCCTCCATGATGGCAGCCAAAAAAAGCATCTGTCGGGTCATCATTCTCCCTACCAACGGTTGGACAGGGGCAACAGGAGGGCTTGACTGATAAGCTTGATAGGGTTGACTGGTCTTTGTTAAGGACGAGAGGTAGAAACTACCTCTTTTGAGCTCTGCATAAACGGCTTAGCTATTGGAGTCATCTTTACTGATGCTCCCACTCCTTCCGAAGGAGGCACAATCGGACTACGTCAAAGCACCTCATCAATTTTCTCCCTAATAAAATGCGGCAACTATCCCCATGGTATAGGCCCCCTTGTGATTTCTACTTCTGTTGGGGGGCCAGTGGTCTCAGCTCCTCAAACCCTTCTCCTCGCGACTCAACCACTGCTCTTCTAGTGCTCACCATTCTCACACCTTAGTACTCCCTTCCCACAGACGATGCCAAAATGATGTTGTCCGAATCTCCCCTGAACATAGCCTCAGACCTCCTCTTCTGTCGCAACACTTTAATAAGGATTTGTACCTAACAGAGCCTTCATCTTCAGTCATCACACCTTCCTCCTAGTTACTCCTTAATCATGACCAAGGCCCTCCTCTAAGATTTGATGTCCTACTACCTTCATCTACGAGTGGATGCTTTCTTGAGTTGCTAACCTAAGTAATACAACTAACACCGGTGAGCGGGGGATGGCTTCGCCCCTCCAATTCCTAAGTTAGCGACAGATCGAACAAGAAAGTTGTCTCTCTCGAGGAGAGGGCTAGATCTGTGAAAAATGAGCTTTAGTTGGGATTGGTTTCTTGGCCAAGGAAAAATGAGAGAGCTGGAGGAGATGCTCCCTCCTATTCAAATTAAATTTCCTTTTATAGAAATGGAACCCAACTACCCACGCCCCCTTACTCCCGTCACTTCACCTTCATGCGATATGGGTCAGGAACCATCCCGACGTCAAGCCATTATACTTGGGTGTCAGAGACATGCCCTGACATGTACTGCTTTCTCCTACCGCACACAATTAGAGGCCAATCTCTAGGTGCTAAGTGACATCCTTTATTTCCTAAGTGAGGGATACTTTGTGGTTTGGAAAATATTCTTTCATATTTAATTTCTAATTCAGTCGACCATCATATCCTTTGTGGAAGTCAAGGGAAGCAACATGACGAAAGGAATTAGGTATTGTGGGGGGAACGCCTCCCCAGATTGTTCCTATGATTAGTTTGTCAAATTCCCTTGGTGGACTGTTAGTAGGCGAGGCCCTGTTGAAGATGGTAGAAGAGGATGATATGAGGGGCGAAACCCAGAGGAGATATTCCCTGGAGGGATGGTCTCGCTTGCTTGGGTGGCAGGCTATGGATGTCCTCTAGTGAGGCGCTCCTGGACTGCCCATAAGGTGTAGAGCTTAAGAAGTAATAGGGGTTTACCCAGGAAGGTGCCCCTATTGTTGGGTTGCTTTGGGAATGTACCCAGCGAGGTTATTCTCAAGCCTTCACCTTTGAGGTCCGTGAGAACTTGAACTTATCAGGGATGTACCCAGCAAGGTTGTTACCAAGCCTTTAACTTTGAGGTCCACGAGGACTTGAACTTATCGGGGATGCTCCCAGTGGGGTTGTTCCTAAGCCTAAACCTTTGAAGTTCGTGAGAACTTTGTTGGTGCAATCATCTTTGGGTTAAGGTTGACCAAGTTGACCAAGCTCAAGTTGACTCGAATTTGAGTTTTGATGTTTGATCAATATATTAGTAAGAAGTCAAGTAAGTCAAAATTGACCAGATACTTGATGATATCAGAAGTCCAACGAGAAGTTGGCAAAGAAAAATCCAAGTGGGTCAGGGAGGACCAGACACTTGGTGATCGAAAGTCCTAATTGAAGGTCAGACAAGGGAAAGTCCTAATTGGAGATTAGGTAGGTGAGAAGTCTACCGAGTGACTAGCCCTAACTGGAGGTTAGGCGAGGGTAAGTCCTAACTGAAGGTTGAGCAAAAGAAAGTTCTAACTGGAGGTTAGATAGGTAAGAAGTCTATTGAGTGACTAGCCCTAACTAGAAGTTAGGTAAAGGAAAATCCTAACTAGAAGTTAGGTAAGGCAAAGTCCTAACTGGAGGTTAGGCAAAGGGAAGCCCAAGTGGATCAAGGAGGACCGGACACTTGGCATGAGTGAGGAAGTTCTAGCAGGTCAAGGGGTGACCAGATGTCAGGTAACGATGAAGTCCTGACAGGTTAAGGTTGACTAGATGCTAGGGAATAAGAAAGTCTCAATAGGTCAAGGTTAACTAGATATTGGGAGCCAAGTTAATCGATTGGCTCAATCGATTTGGTAGTTTTCTTGAGTGAACAGAAAGGTTCAGAATTGATTGGACTATTTCCTTGAGTGGACAGAAAGCTTCTGAATCAATTTGCTCAATCGATTGGAAGACGACAATCGATTTGTATAACTCACCAATCAATTAGTTGAGTGAAAAAGAGTCGTTCTACATGTTTGAAAAGTCTGATCTGACATGACAATCGATTAGGGGTATGAGCAATCAATTGGGAGACATTTTTTTAGCTTGAAAGCAATCCTAGAAAAGGGAGTTCATGGAGAGCTTGAACCTGTTGGTTCTTGGTGATTTTGGAGTGAAGTGCTGCTGCATTTCTGAGTCAACAAGATGCATTTCCAAGCAAGAAAAAAAGCAAGCAACACAAGGTTCTTGATTGTAAATCCTAAAGTCATTTTTTATTGTATTTGTGGTTATGTTGCTTGTATTTCTTTGTAAGAATCTTGTAAGAGGTTTCTCCACCTCCGAAAAGTTTCCGAAAAAGAAAAAAATTCATAGTGGAGTGGACCCTTAGATTAGTCACCTCAAGGAGATGGATACCAAGTAAAATTGAAGGTGTTAGCGCTTTGCTTCAAGTTTTCGCTGTAATTCAAAATTGAAGAAGAGAAACAAGCTATTCAATCCCCCTTCTAGCTCTCAATGTCCTAACAAGTGGTATCAGAGTGAGACCGCTCTTCATTGGACTAATCGTCGGAAGAAGCATGAGCTAGAGGAAGAAGAAGAAGTTGAAAGTTTGAGCCCTAAATTTCAACAAGTTAAAAGACAAATCATTGAAGGAGCTCAACTTCAAAATGGAATCCTAGAATGAATTTGGACATGATATTCAGGCACCTCCACCCTTTGGATTAGGAGGCTTCGATCTTTCAAAATCAAGAATGGAGAATTTCTTGATGATAGATATAGAGCAAAGGTTTGCTCTAATGGAAAGATTTGAAGCTCCAATAGATTCAAAGGGAAAACTTCTTCGAAAGTGCAAATGGAATGAGGAACAAATCCAAAAATCCGAGGCAAATGAAAAGGTAACGAAATTATTGGTTAATATTTGCCTAATGAGATTTTTTGTAAGATAGGCACATACCAAGATGCCAAAGAGTTATGGAGCAAGTTGGCCAAGCTCCATGAAAATTCAACCTCAATGCCAAGTGAAAATAAATCCAAAGGGGAGACTCATTGTATCAAGAATTGGAGGATTCGGAGGTTGAGATGTGCTCAACATCTGAGAAAGATATTGAAGAGGCATCCACATCAAGGATTGAGAGGGAGCATAGACATTGGCATTGGAAAAAGAAGAAACCTCAACATCTGAAGTTAACGAGGAAGTTTGCTCCACCTCTACAAATCAAGGAAGCACAAATCGTGAAGGTATATCAATTTCATGCATTAAAAATAAAAATCACATTACATGGTTTGAGTGTAGAGAGAAAGGACACTATAAGAGCAAGTATCTTAAATTGGTCATGAAGAAGGTTCAAGTGGTATCCAAGGCAAAGGAAAAAAAATCAAAGGAGGCCAAAAACTTGATACGCAGAGGCAAGGAGCATATTGTGTGCTTCACATATAATGGAAGAGGACATTATTGGAATCAATGTCCAAAGGGGAAGCATCAAAATAAAAAGTAATTGAGGAAGTTCAAATCAAGGAGGAGCTCCTAAGAGCAAACCTAAGGTATCATTTAATAATGCAATTCCCCTGTGTCATGATAAAAAGTATGCTAAAGATAAATGTTATCATTTTGGTGCTATTTATCATGAAAATAGAAAGTATGATACTTCCAAGGAAAATTATAAATCATATCATACTAAAATAACCTTACCTAAGGATAGGAAGGTAGAAAAGTTTAAGTGTTTAATGGTAAACCTACAAAATATAAGGATAGAAACAAACTAGGCAAGAACTCTAAAAATTTTATACATATGTCTAGAACGAAAAATGATCAAGACATTCATGAAAAGTCAAGGATTAATGACTGAGAAATGAAAAATCAAGTCTTGAGGTCAAGACTTGATAAACTTGAAAAGACCCTAGAGAAAATGACAAATAATGTCATAGAGTTCAAGAAGCAAAACCTAGGTTTAGGAAGGAAAGAGTCATCACTGGGCAAGAAAGGTTTGGGATATAAACCTAAGTCCAAGGAAAGCATGATCTCATACTATAAGATTTCATATAGCTATAGAACTAACCTTAGGTCTAGGAATCAAGTCAAGGCTACAAGGGAGGTTATCCCTATGGTTAACTTTAATGAGATTAGCATAACTAAGGCTTCTAAGGAGCCTAAGAAAGTCATTAAAAAGATATCTAGGAAAGTTATCTCTAGTGAGTACATAGTGCACTCAAGGAGCACCATAGGTTTTGAGTTCCTAAGAGCGTGCTCTCTACACCCTAGATGGGTATAGGGTATGCCAACCTAATTGGAAGGATAGTTAATCCAACCATAGTAAAGTTGACATTTTAGGACAATTTCAAGATATTGTGATATTTTAAAAATGAAAAGTTGACTTTTACTCTTAAAGAGTTTAAACCGTGTTAATAAAAATTTGAGATTAATCAAATTGACACAAATATGATAGAATTCTAAAGTGTGTCAAGTCGGGATTTTGGCACATCCAAGACCTATGCTAAATTGGATATTTGGCATAATAATTAGTTGATGAAACCTAGATGGAAGATTTAGGTATTTTCTTTGTGCCATAATTGTCATATGTTTGTGTGCCCTATCACATGCCATGTTATCATACTATAAATTCACCTTGCCATGATATTTTGATACATTTCATGTTATACATACATCAATTTGAAAATGATAGTCTTTCTTTTTAAAATATGCATTTGATGTATGTCATACTCATTTACATGCATAAATTTTTAATTCATGTAATTAAGGACAATGACATTGGTTGACATCCTAGATAGGATGATAAAAGTCAAAATGCCTAGATAGAGATGCATGATCCCTTAGTTTAGGGAAAACTAATTTATACATCTCACAAGAACTTTAGGTTGACTTTTATGTTTATTGAGACACATTAGATACCAAGTGAGATGTTAGGAGGATGAACAAAACTCAAGATATTGATTTAGTGCATCTATTTAAGTTTTAGTTTCATCAAAATATATTTATTTTGTGAAGTCCAATCATAGAAAAGATAATGTGTAAGTCATGTGCATTTATCCCAAAGATCATGGTTGAAAATTAGTTTTGAATCTCATTTCAAAAATGTTTTGAAAAACCTTGGCGAAGTCTATTTGTTGATAAGAATCACCATTAGTTAGTTAGATACAAAATTAGAGTGAAACATTGAAGTTTTCAATAATTTTTAATTTTGTATCATTCTTTAAAAATGAGATGTATTTTCATAGAAAATTATTTTTTTATGATAGTATATGATATAAGTAATATCTATGTGAAATTTTATGATTTTTAGAAAATCGTAGAATTATTTATGAATTTCGGTCTGAATTTGAATTTAAAAATCAGACATACCAATTAATTGGTATCGATTACCAATTGATTAGTACATGTTGTAATCGATTGGCTGATGAAACCAATCGATTGACTCAAGAGGTAATTGATTGGTTCAATAGATTAGTGTTGTTTTGTTTAGCACAGAATGATGCTGAATCAATTACTCCGATTAATTCAGCCACTCTAATCGATTGATGACAATTATCAATCGATTGGGAGATGCTGATTTTGACTGAAATAGGTTGATTTTAGTTGATTATAGGAAAGTTAACTATCCCTAACTCTTGAAAATACTTGGATAGGTATTTAAGGATAATTTTCTTGATGAAAATGAGAAAGGGATGGTTAGGGGAGAATAACGTGGAATTAAGAGAGAGATTTAGATTCAAGGTTGAATTTTTACCCTCAAAATTTAAACCTTTGGATTTCCTAAAGCTTTAGGGACTCCAAAATCATTGTTGGTGCAATAATAGAAGTTGGAGCATGCTTTGAAGGGGAGTTCCACCTTAAAGGCATGATTTAAGAGGAATTTTGAGGATGAGTAAAGAATGATGGATGTATGCTCAAGGTTTAGCATTGAAGACAATGGAAGGTTGGGGACTTTCATTATGATAGTTTGATAGTTGAGATGGATGAATCTTGAGAAAAAAATTTTGATGTGTGCCAAAGGGGGAGAATATAGGGTTTAAATTAGGAAACCCTCATTCATGCTTTGGCATGAGGAGAAGAAAGTTGGGCTAATGAGTTAGCCTAACTTAAATATATTGTCAAACATTAAAAAAGGGAAGATTATTGGCGCAATCATCCTCGGGTCAAGGTTGACCAAGTTGACCAAGCTCAGGTTGGCTTGAGTTTAGGTTTATGTTTGATCAATATGTTAGTAAGAAGTCAAGTCGATCAAAGTTGATGAAATACTTGACGATGTCAGAAGTTCAACGGGAAGTTGACAAAAGAAAGTTCATGTAGGTCAGGGAGGACCAAACACTTGGTGATCGAAAGTCCTAACTGAAGGTTAGACAAGGGAATGTTGGTACTGAAAGCACCAGATAATCGAACCTGATTTTGATGTTGACAAAGGTTCAAAGTTAAGGATTATTGTTGTTCTAACAAGGTTGACTAAGTGTGTAGGAGAAGTCCTAGTTGAGGCTGGGCAAGGAAGTCCTAGTCAGTTGGACTGGGCAAAGAAATCCTAGTCGAGTGGACTGGGCAAAGAAGTCCTGGTCGAGTAGACTGGACAAAGAAGTCCTGGTCGAGTGGACTGGGCAAGGAAGTCCTTGTCAAGATGACTAGATATAAGACTTGGTATATTGAGGACATCGGACAGAAGTCTAAACGGGTCGAGGAATGGACATCTAGCGGGAATTCCCCGAGGTCAAGATCGGATGTTGAGCAGAAGTCCAAACAGGTCTAGAGGATCGGATGTTTGGCAAACAAGTAAGCTCTCCTGAGGAGTAGGTGAGGATGCATTCTCCGTTGAGGGAATAATAGACATCGGTCTGACCTAGGGTTTCACTAGAAACCCAAAAGTCAAAACCAAGACAGTCTATGTTGGACTGACTTTATTGCACTTTAATATTACTATTATTGTTCTAGGCTAATTTTGTGATGTAGGAGGAGAATTCTAGATACAGCTGATCTAGGCGCCCTAAGTAGATCCAGGCACCTCAATGGTATTAAGGCGCCCTAAGTTCAGATCAATGGTAGGATGAGGTGGCAGCGTCAAATTGGCTGACCCACATCAGCATACAGGCGCCTCAAAGGGATTGAACCGCCTGGATCAGAATAAGAGTTGCTAGATAGAGCTTCGCCAAGAGCTTGCTATGTCAACCTCTATTGAAGTGCCTCAAAGGAATTGAGGTGCCTGGATCAGGCTATATAGGCAACCTTCGACCAGAGCCTTCAACAACAATTTTCTACAATCAAACGACTTCCATGCCGCTCCAAAAAACTGCTACGATGCCGAAACACTACTCCGACGACAATGCGCTCTATTAGATCTCAATCTGTTGTCGGTATAAATTTAATTACATTTCACTCATCTTTTTGTACGTAAGTTTTATGAGTCGGTAAACATGTTACCATTCCCACCTTCTATAAAGTCGAATCTCCTTCTCTAAGTTTTTATTCAGAGAAGAGAGTTTTTTTAGTGGATTTTTCAATGAAAATAATCAACGAGTGCATGCCTTAGACTAGCAGTCGTCAAGCTAGGAACCAAGTAAAATATAAAGTATTAACTTGTGTTTGTTTCTTTATTTATATTTCCACTACATACTCGAGTTTTCGAAAAACGTAAAAAAAATGATGAGCACTATTCACCCTCCCTCTATTGCATTATCCGATCCTACAATTGGTATCAGAGCGGGGTCGCTATGAATTGGTACAACTACCTTTCGAGTCAGAATTGATACAATCACTTCTTCTGAGAAATCTTTTTATTTTTTATTTTTTAAATTTCTCAAAATTGGTGCAACACCACTCGAGCAATATTCTTTTCCATTATTCTTCCCACACTACTAATCCAAGACCAAGTCTTGGTACATTTCTCTCGTTTGTTTTCTTTGCAAGAATTTTTTTCTTCTAAATGACCCATCAAGAAGACTACAGTATCGCTCGCCCACCTCTCTTCTCTAGCGAGGACTTCGGCTACTAGAAGGGCTGAATGAAGTACTACTTTAAGACCCAAGTGGAGATGTGGAACGTGATCCAAACAAGATTCACACTCCCCACCAAATATGGAGAATCCCTCACCTATGATAAATGGGACAACCCAATAAAGAGGAAGATTGAGGTCGACGCTAAAGCAACTCAGACGTTACATTGCGGCCTAACCAAAGAAGAATTGAACCAGGTCGGACCTTTCAAAAGCGCCAAGGACTTATGGGAGAAGCTAATCTAGCTTCATGAAGGAACTTCTAACACTAAGGTATGTAAGAAAGATTTAATTTTAAATAAATTGTATAACATAAAAATATAGGAAGGTGAGTCAGCAAACCAGCTACATGTCAGAATCCAAGATCTACTCAACGGACTCCACTCGATTGGACATAAAGTGGAGAAACGCGACATTATAAGGTATGCGCTTAATGTATTTCCTCGGAACACCTTGTGGGCATCTATGGTAGATGTATATAAGGTTTCCAAAGATCTTTCAATTCTTAGAAGAGTTATTTTTCAAGTTTGAATTACATGAGCGTCTCCGGCCGAGAAAAGTATTGCTTTGATTGCAGGTAAAATCAAGATGAAGGAGTTGAAGCAAAGTACCAAACCAAATCCAAATTCGAGGACGAATTGGATTCCGAAGAAGACGACGAGGAAATCACCTCCAAACTAGTCAAACTAGTTCGGAAAATTCTTAAGAAGAAAAAGATGGTTCAATCAAAGAGCAAGCAAACCAGTCCAAATCGAACCACTAAGCCCAAGTCAGAAGTGATATGCTATAGGTGCAATCAGAAAGGACACTACAAGTCGGAGTGTCCAAATATAAAGAAAAGAAGAAGGAATGTTCTGAAAGCGACATGGTATGAGTCTTCGAAAGAGTCGGACGAAGAAGAAGATACTCCAATGAGCTTCTTGGCACTACCAGTGCAAGCACAAGTAGCCAAGACCGAGTCCGAGCCCAAATCCAGATCCGAATATGAAGTTGAATCCACGAATCCTTATCCGTTTCCATTTTTAAGGTTCCAAAAATAAGGTAGATTCTCCTTTAGTTAGTATATTGTATTCAATTATTTATGATATAACTGGAAAATTGGCTAAGTCTAATGTTCGGGTTAGGAAACTCATTAAGGAAATTTAATCCCTTAAGGAGGAGACTAACCCAAGTTCCCCAATTGACCTTATTCAAAAGGGAACCTCAACTCAAGTCCAACAGCTTGAGAAAGAGAATTCCCTATTGAAAAGTCAGATTAAGGAACTAAAAGACTCGTTGGAATGGTTCACATTGGGATCCAAGTACCTTGACATGATGCTTAGAACTCAACAAGCCATATACAAGTCTGGACTTGGATTCAAAGCCAAGACTCAATACAAGTCATACATGTCTTTAATGAATTGATCTACTAGAAACTAAGTCCAAACATGGGTCCCTAAAACAAGCTTGATTAATCAAGTTGGACTAAATCAATATTGGATACCCAAGGGTCAAATCCATTACCTAGATAGACCTTATCGAGGTTATGACCCAGGAGGAGCCAATAGAAAATCTATCTTTTCTTGACATGCATGTTTGTTTGATTTACTATTTTATCTATCATGCTTAGTTTATTTTTATGCTTAATTTAGAACGGATAAAAAGATTGGTTAAATTTGATAATCTAGTATCGAAAAGGGTTAGAATGATAGTAAGCTAAGGAAACTCTATTAAGAGCATGTCTAAGTTGAATCATATGTGTTCTATCTGGTGCAATCAACTTAGTTACCCCAGTCAAACATGAGCTAGTTGGACCAAAACTAAGTATTAAGTACTATGGGTTGATTGTTTTGGTGAAGCTTTATCTTAGGCATGTGATTACTTAAATGATATCCTAGTAATTCACCACAGCCTGGAAACTTAAGCTAAAAACATCAACTATTGGTACCTAAAGCTAAGTTTGAATCTAACACAAATTTAAACAACTTTTTTTAAAAATAAACTAATTATTAACCATCTCATCACAACTATAAGGTTCCCGTGTTTGAAAATCTATAAAGGGGTGAGATGTTGAATCAATTTAAATTAATAGATTCCAAACCAAAATTTATTAATGTAATTAATTAACCAAAATTAAATTCTTAATCTAATTAATCTACTTAGTATTAGTTTATCTATTTAATACTATTTAATTAATCCAATTAAGTAATCTAATTAATTAATAATCTAACAAATTAAACCAAATTAATTAATTAATCTAATTTATTCAACCTAATTAATTGATCTAAATTTAAACAAACTAATTAATTAATCTAATTTATTCAATTTAAATAAAACTTAGTTAATATCTAGTTAATTAATTAATCAAAAATTTATTAATTAATTAACCCTAAACTAATTAATTAACTTAAGTAATCCAAAGTTAATTTAAAATCTAACTTAATTATTTAAAAATAAATTAATTCAAACTTAATACTCAAACTCATTTAATTAATATAATTTAATGAATTAAATCTAAACTAATTAACTTAAACAATCAATTCAAAATTAAATAATTTAACAAATCAATTAATTCAAAATTAACATTAAACCTTAATCAATTAATTTAAAACTTAAACCTAAATTTAAAATTAATAATACATCTAATCGAACCAAAACTAATTAAATCTAATAATTCTAACTTAAATAATTAAGCTTACTCAATATTTACAACTTAAATCCAAATTCAATTAATAACTTTAATTTAAATAACTCAAACTTAATTAATCCAAAACTTAATCAAATTCATCTAATTAATTTAACTTAATCTAATTAAAACTAATTTAATCAATTAAATATAAACTAATTAACTAACCCACTTAATTAACTTAATGCAAATCAATTCAAACTCTAACCTCTAACTAAATATAATTCAAAATTCAATTAACTACGTGATTGATAATCAACTAGTTATATATTTTAAATAAGGACAAGTTGCTAGATGACTTATTTTAAATAGTATATGTTAATCATGCATGCTTGGACTATAAAGACACAATTAATCTTGTTTAAATTTTATTAGTTTAATTATTTAAATAAGCTTGATTCATGGGTTGAAAAAACTATTCTTACTTTCAAACTCTTTGAAAATATGTTTTTATTAAGCTAGTATCTTGAGTACTTAGAAAATATTTTGAAACATTTTGCCATTCTAAATGCTTTCAAAACACTGAACTTGAAAATGTATGTTAAAATGTGCTTTTTAATAATTATCTTTTGGAAAAGTTTTCAAAATGCCTATTTTCAAATTTAAAGTTTAATGTTTTCAAAAAAAAAGATTTTTTTTCTCTTCAAAATATATAGATTTTCAATGTATGCTTTCAAAATCTACAAAGAGTGTTTTAATTTAGAAGAGTGCATGTTTGAAAATTCTTTATTTTGAAAATTTTGGTTAATTTTTTTTTTTGAAAAATATTTTAAAATTCTATTTTTAAAAAATACTTTAGAAAATATTTTTGAAAACTCTGGTTGAAAAATATTTTTGAAAATTCTATTTTTAAAAAAAACATGAAAAATATTTTTGGAAAATTCTGTTTGGAAAATACTTGTAAATATTTTCGAAAAATCTGTTTGAAACAATACTTGTAAATATTTGTGAAAAATATGTTTGGAAAATACTTGAAAATATTTTTGAAAAATACTTATAAATCCTTTTGAAGAATATTTTTGGGAATTCTACTTGAAAAATATTTTTGAAAAATCTGATTGCAAAATACTCTTGAAAATGCCTTGAACTCCCTATTCTTTTTTATATATGTCAAAGGAGGAGAGATAAAGATGAATTAAAAGTTAAGGAGAGAAGAAAAATTCTTTTTAAAACTAAAGACCTTAGCTTTAGGGGGAAGTAACAATTAAGGGGGAGCAACCTACTTTATTTTTTAAAAAAATCTTTTCTTTGGTTATCTCTTTACTTAAAGTTGTTTACAATTTTACTTAACTTTGAACTAGGTTATCATAAATCAAAAATGGGAAGATTGTTGGTGCTGGAAACACCAATTAATCAAACTTATGTTTTGATAGATGACAAAGGTTTAAAGTTAAAGTTTGTTGTTATCTAATGAGCCTAACTGAGTGTGCAGGAAGCCAAAGCTGAAAGTTCTAAGGGAACTTCTGGATTTTCTATATAGTTATCATATACTGCCTTACACATATTAGTGATTTCAAAGTCATCATGATAATTATCAATTGGCTCCCGGTTGGTACTCAAATATACTCTATCATTTTCGACAGACTCATTATGTCAAATCCAATTCACATAATTTTGGATAAAACCATGGAAATAAAGATGCTCTCGAATGGACTTAGCTGGCCCTTTTATAAGATTTATATATTTACAACAAGGACAATGAATTAAATAAGGGTCAATATGGGGATTTTGTAAACAACCTCTAATGAACTGTTCCACACACTCCTCATATTGTTTGACCTTCTATCCAAGTAAATCCATAATTTATCCATTTTAATACAGCAAAATCCCAAAAAATGTAACGATAAATTTTTATATTATTTATCACTAGATGAAGGTCTTCTTCAAACTGCTTCTATACGAAAATCTTATAATATATAAGGAAAAGTTATACAGTAAGACTACATAAAGCTATAGAATCCAACACTTAGGAGATCATAAAACAAAATTAACATATTATTTTCAAAAAATTAATAAAATAATTATATTATATCAATTCATAGTTTATGGCTAATAAAATTGTTTCAAAATATCAAGTTCTAATTTATACTATGAGTCAAATTCATGGTATGCAAATGTCATTTTCTAAACTTTTGCAT
>JBBUKS010000073.1:2238645-2254873 GCA_038050645.1 Hedychium gardnerianum
ACACCCAGCCATTTTGTTCAAACTTCAATACTTAGGCCAGTCAATGTTTTATACCAAATCCAATAAAACCCAAACAAATTAGATATTCTGGGCAAAACCCAAGCCCAACATTACTGGCTAGGAATGAAACAGAACTGATGCAATCCAAGTAGGATCTTGAATATTTCATCTATTAAAAAAAAAGAAAAAGAAAAAAAGAGAGGGAAAACTCATCACAGCTAGATGATGCATTGCATTTTTTAGACATAACCAGATCTTATATGTATAATTTTCAAATCTCCTCAGTTGTGGATGAGTGAGGGCTAAGTAGAATTATTCTTTAAGTGCTACTTCTTTTAAAAAGGGAACTTGTTATCTTCACTATTTTTCTCCTTTCCCTTTCATTTTTTTTTCTCTTAATTCTTTATCTCTCTACTTGGTTTTTCTTTCATTTTTCATTGTATCAAATAATGAAGCCTAACGAAGGGGTATCATTTGGACTACAGCCCCAAATGTAATTGCAGAATTGAATGGGTTATGGAGGCTCCAGGATTGCAGAAAAATGATAGTGCAGTTTATGGATTATATCTTATTGCTTTGATTGCACATGGACCAAAATACCATGCCTTGTTTTGTGGAAAAAAAAGAATGACTTTAACCTAAACTTACATATCATCTGAGCACTCTAGGTACAGTTGTGAATCGTCAAGGCAAGCAACATCCTGCAATCACTCAAAAATGAGTGAACCGTTGTTGAAAACAATAACATTAGCTTAGCACTCAAAGAGAACAGGAAGGCGCACCTTCACATCATCCTTAAGAGCTTTCTCGACCAATTCTTCCTCCGTAAGAACCTTCAGCTCATCAACCCTAACACAAGCAAGCTATGTCATCAATACCATAAAACAGTCAAACCAGAATCAAGGTGAAAACATAATTTTCAACTTCCATCTTACGAGAGCTCATCCTCGAAATTGCATTCTCCCGTCGACACCAACTCAGACTGCAAGCTCTGTAGATCGCAGTAATAGATCAGGAAAAAAAAAAGGAAAATTAAGAAGCCGGAAGCAAGTAGACCAGCCGAAACCGAGGATAACCTGGAGTTCATTGAGGACGTCGGCCTTGAAATCAGAGACCGACGTGACCTGGCCAACAACGCCAGGAACAAAGATGGGACCACCGCGGGCGAAAGGTAGGCTGCTGACATGATCCTGGAGCCGCAATTCCTCCGCCGCCTCCATCACATCCGATTCCGCGTCGTCTTCCACCGGTGTACCACCGATATCTATCTACGTACGGGCGCAGACGGACTGGATCAACCACCGGTTGTTCGGTGGATGGCGTGAGCCGCGTAGTGGGTAGGCCACTCCGCCACTGCTACGATGGAAAAACCCGAAGAGTGAAGAGGGCTCGCGTGAAGGCCTCAGGGTGCCTCAGAGAGTCGCAGCGAGGAAAGCCTCGGTTACAGCCGGCGGCAAAGCGAGGGCAGCCAGCGGTAAAGCGAGGTGTCGAATATTTAATTAGGGCAGCAATTGGGGTGGCGCGAGGATGGAAGGAAAGACGAACGAACCCGTAGATGAATAAAAACGGTATATATCACAAGAATACTTTGAAATTTATTTGGGAATAAGATATTTGCATCTGTCATTCAACATCGTAATTTATCTCTCTATCATAAAATTTTGAGGTGGATAAAATAAAGTAACTATTTTTTATATATTTATTTTTTAAAAAAAAAATATCTCTCGATAAAAAGGTAAAATTGATCCTTCAATTTAGAAATAGTAATATTTTAATTATTCTCCTAAATGATAAATTGCTTTAAAAATATTTTGAATTTTAAATGACCAATTTAATCTCCAACATTGTGAACTCTGTAGTGGATTAATCTTTCTGTTAACTAATAAAAGGATCATATTAAATGGGGTTATTCATATGAAAGAAAAGACATTTTATATAAAATATCGTCGACAGCAGGATTCGAACCTGCGCAGGCAGAGCCCAACAGATTTCGAGTCTGTCTCCTTAACCACTCGGACATATCGACATTTTATATCTCTGAAAAAGTATATTTGTTATTTTAATATTTCTCTGGCGCAAGTAGATTTGTTTGCGAGCTCTCTGCAGGGATGCCTTCCCAGAATGTGATATAAGCAATTATTTAAATTTTTAACTTAAGACTTATGGTAACAGATCTAATACATTATTTAAATTAATCGACAATTATGAAAAAAAAAATTTGACTAGTAATTAAGTTCTTGTTTTTTTCATATATTGATTATGGTTTGGATTAATTAGATTAGTTCTCATATTTTTTTTTTTTATTGATTTTGAAATGAATTGATAAAAAATAATAATAATAATAATAAAATAATAAATAAAGATATTGAAAACGAATGTTGTCTTTTTATCATCATGATAATTATAGAAAAAATTAAACTGTTTTCTAATTAAACCTAAAATTTATTAACTACTTGATAAATAAATGTTCGCGCATGAGAAGAGATATTGAATTTGTAAAGTTGTGGGGGTGTAATTGGAAATATGGCTATCAGGATTCAGGACCAAATCAATCCGGCGGTAAAAAGACTTTTTTTTATTTTCTTAAAAAACTACTGCCATTTGATCCCACCACTGCTTCTTCGCCTCCCGTGGATTGGGATAGATCTTTATTTTCTTAAAGATCGCCCGCCGGCGAGGATGTCCTGCGGCGGCGGAGACGAACCCCGAGTCCACGATTCAGCTTCGAGCCCCAGGGACAAGGACAGGGATAGTGTGGTCGTCGAGCATCGGAGCTCAGGTTCGTTCTCCTAATTTTTTTTCCTAAAAAAGTTGGCATTTTCCCCGCTCGATCTTGCTGGTGGGCGAAATGTAGCTGTTTAATAGAAAAAAAAAACGCATCTTTTGCGTTAAAAGATTTTCCTGCACAGTAAGTTGTCTTACGTGTTTGGACATGAAAGCTTGCTCTTCAAAGGATTTACCTTTTTTATTTATAGATTCACAGCATCAGCATGCATCGTAATAGTGTTTCTCTACGTATTTGGCCATGTTTTGATGTTCTTGGGTTGATCAGCGGGTTGGGAAAAATGCTGGGAAGAGGGAGTGACCCCCTGGGATTTAGGGCAAACAACGCCAGTCGTCCGTCAGCTCGTTCAAAGTGGATCTCTTCCGAAGGGCAGAGCTCTTGTTCCTGGCTGTGGCAGTGTAAGGCTTGTTTTTCTCTGTGCTATAAACATTCAGTTTGTAAATGGACGTTCACTGTTGAATCTTCACAAGTAGACATTCAGTTGCATATTCGTTGTCCTTCAGTTTACATGAAACTACCTTTCTTCTTGATGTAGTTTTGCATACATTTTCACAAGAAATTCCCATATTTAAATAGTTAAGCTCAATGATGCTAAGTCTAACATGATTAAAAGTATTGATGTTAATGTTAATGACAGGGATACGATGTGGTTGCTATGGCAAGTCCTGAGCGTTTCGTTGTAGGCTTGGAGATTTCGTCAATTGCTATTAAGAAAGCGAAAGAGGTACCATTGTAACATGAACAAATCAAATAAGTGCTTATCTGCTTAGAGATCCAGCATAGATGTAATTATTTTGGATGTTTAATTGCCCTTACTTGATCTGTAATTCTATAAACTTTCCACAATGATTGAAGTTAGTGGAGGAAATTGAGGGAGTAAACTTTGGCATATTCAAATAGCTTATAATATTGACTCTTTGTGAGACGAATATGAGTTTTATGCATAGGCTCATTCTCTGATCTCAATATCTCCTTTCACTGCAGAGTGCAGATATATTGTTTCATAATGATATGTCTGATCTTAATTTAACTTTCCAGGGGTCTTCCTCTTTGCCAAATGCAAACCACTTCACCTTTGTGGAAGCAGATTTCTTCCATTGGCAACCAACAGAGAAGTTTGATCTTATCTTTGATTATACGTAAGTCCCCAAATCGATTACATGCCTTAATCTGTTAATGTCCTTGAGTTTATTTATCGAAATAAGATTGCAGATTCTTCTGTGCTATTGACCCAAACACGAGGCCAACATGGGCTGAGAAAATGAGGGAGCTTCTAAAACCAGATGGAGAGCTCATAACCCTTATATATCTTGTACGCCACTTGATGTTTGTGCATGATTTCTTACATATTTTCATTTGGTCATAAACTATATCAAATCTGAGACAGAATATTGTCACAATCTGTAATCGACTCCTTGTATTCCAGATCAGTGGCAAGGAAGGAGGGCCACCATATAATTGCACAGTAGATGAGTAAGCTTCTTTACTTCCATTATTCTTTTTCCCAACATTACAAGCACTGATTCAATCTGCCTTTTTCCATAGTTAACTTCATTTCTTTTGTTACCAACCACTTGCTCATTTACAGTTATGAGAAGGTCCTGAACCCTGTGGGTTTCAGAGCTGTCTATATCGAAGACAATGAGCTAGCAGTTGAGAAACGCAAGGTATGCTCTAAATTCACTTCTCCATAATACCTCATCGCGCTGTGTGATATAGAACATCGCAATCTTCCTAGTGAAAAAGATTTTTCAACTACCTTCTCGAATTGCTCTGATTATAGACAACTGAACTGGCTGATTCTACTTTTCAGGGAAGGGAGAAGCTTGGCAGGTGGAAGCAGCTTTCGAGCTGATCATCATCATTCTTAAGAATCAAGCCATGTTTCCAAAGTACCGACGTGCTTGAACAACCAGACAAGTGTGGTTTATATTGTACTTGAAGCATCATCTTGAGACTTGTAGGTTTGAGTTGATGCCTGTGTTGGGTTAGATGAAGATACAATTAAGAGAATGTTTATTCGACTTCATCTTATATAACTTCCTTATTTGATCCTTCAAAGCAGTCATCCATCATCGCATGGCTTATTAAGCTTTTCTAGTTCACTCTTCAGTTCTATATTTTTCAGCAACTCCTCATCCATTCGCTTGCTCAGTTCCACTTTCAGCTAGGTTTCTATATCACACAGATCTTGCAGAAGTAAAAGCAAATCTATTGATTAGTTGATAGATTAACAAAATATTATTTGGCTTTCAGATGGAAAATTGTTGTTCGTTATCTCTAATACACAGATTAATTTGTTCTTTAATGTCACTTTTCAACAATAACTTCTTTATTAATTAAAAAAATCTATTTTTTTATAGAAAAATCCAATAATCTTTTTTAATCAGCGAACCGTCAATTTACAATTAATTTCAGGTTAAAATTGTAACCGGCTCATCTAGATTCTTCCTAAATCGGATGAGTAAGTGGCCAGTTGACCAGCTTTATGATTCGGGACCGAGTCCGATTGGGTGGCTCTAAATCTATTTAATTGATAGATTGACAAACAGATTTTCATCCCAAATATTATTATTTTTGAATGTTATCAAATAAAATGTAATTAGGCCTAGCAATTTATGGAAAAAAAATATATGATAAAATACATTATGGCAAAAGGCGAAACGTTCGCCCCCAGCGCTCCGCCAGTCCGTCCCAGGACCAACACGGAGGAGATAAATCACGGGGACTAGTCTAGCCAGCCCGGGTGACTAGTGGTGGCAGGAACCTGGCTATGACATGATAAAATACATGTCATAGCGTGAGGTGCCATGTGCCAAAGAAGGAAGGGAAAATCATTCTGCTCCACCACCGCGAACCGACCGACTGCTAGGGTTTTTCTCCACCACCTCCGGCTATCTGCTCCGACGCCGCCGCGCCCGTCTCTTCCTACTGTCTCTCGTCTTCCGTGCGCTTTTTTTATCTCGCTTGGAAATGTCGAAGTCATGTAAAGGTCTGGCGATGGAGCTCGTCAAGTGCCTCAGCGAGTCTGACTGCGTTAAGGTGTGTAAAACTTCAAATTTGATCTGAATTTTCCTCGCGTTGTTGAATAAAAATCTCGTCTTTTTTGTATTTTTCACCAATCAGTCTTCAGAGGAAGGAAGGGGGTGGGGTGGGTGGGTTGGGAAGTATTACCAAAGCGTTAGAGATCAAGTGCTTGAATCCTTAGGGAGAGGAATTTGACATTTATTTTCGGTTCTCGTAAAGCGTGTTAAGAAATGTAGCGCCTTTTTGGTTCTCAATGAATGATTTCGGAGCTAAAGTTTACTTTAGCCGAGCGTGAATAACCACGAATTGGCAGGATTATGTTGGAAAGTTGGTTTGGGGGGATGAAAGTTGGAACATGTTGTTGCCCCATGCAACTGGCTTTCTTCAATCCAATTGTCAGAACAATTTTCTTGCTCAAAATGATAATAAATAGTCCATGTGTAGGATAGGGAAAGAGTTATTCCTGAATGTGTTCCTGTTTTGACTAATTCTAGTGGTAGAGGAGCTCCACCTTGCAGTTTATAGTCTGAAGATATCTAGACTAGATGATGAAATCACTTCTTTTTTTTCCTTCGAGAGAAGGAAAAGATTATATTAGTTTTCTTTTAGATTAAAGACAAATTTGATGTTGCAAAACTCATGCACCTAAGGTCTAGATATCCAATATCATATTCTTTTTATTACAATTTCAAGATGCATTACATTCTTGCTGCTTTTTATTGCCACTGCTAATCTATAAGAGGTGTTTAGGGACCTAATTACTGTTAAGAAACTTTAACCTTTAGAATGGCCCACAATGAATCGGTAAAGTTAGAGAAAATAAGGAGTTAATTTACTTGTGAGCATTATCGAAGATGAGTGGAATATTTTGTTACAGAAGTTGTGTTGAACGAATGACAAGTAAAAGTGAAACCAAGGAAAATTCTTTTAATCATATCCGTGTATTCATATGGGTATAACCTTTCAAAAGAGCTGAATGACAGGATAAGATCCATTTAGTTCATCCAGTATGATCGAGAAATTTATCTACTTTTATGGAATATGCATAGTTTGCTTAGAAATTTATCTACTCTTCTAGATTGCTGCATGCAGCAGAATTTTACTAACGCATGCACAAACTGAGAACCTAGTCAAATTATATGCTATTTTGAACACTCCTGTTGACCTAAATTATGTTGTATCATGTCCATTCAAGGAGCATAGGTCTTGTGACAGTGATGGTTACAAATAGAGGAATATCGAAGGTTTCAACCTAGGGATGTTTGGTCAGATAGAGTTCTACAATATATCTATAATGGATGGTTTGATGAAATTGTGTAAATGTTAGGTCTACCAACTACACATGTCACCAAAATAACTGTTCATTTGTCATGGTTTTGGGAAATTGTTTAATGTTCAATATATCAAAGTAGTTTATTTCTGTGATGGAATGTTATTTGCATCATCTTAAAGGTTTTAGATATTAACCATATTAGATATTCTTAGGAAGCAAATGTTGGTTTTTGATGCACATTCTATGGCACTTTAATATATCTAAAATTGGTATGGGCATACTAAAACTTATCTGTATGACTACTGTTACAATCTGGATCATCCTAACAACTCAAGGGAAGCCATCAAACTTTTGTTTCGCTGCCAGACGGCTTCTCAACTTTTTTTTTTTTTTTGAAATTATATATCTTTTGTCGGTTTTTTGACTCTTCAGATTTCTGCATCAACTTCCATGTCTCCTCCTGGAAGCATTTTTGCATAGAAATTTTAGCTTCATTGCAAACAGTTTCTCACTAAATTTCTGCATATCGTTTGACTCTTTAAATTTCTGCATCAACCTTGTATGTCTACTATTCCTTTCCTTTCTTTTCTCTGAGTTAATGCAATGTTTCTTCCGCCTCACCACGTGGGAGCTTTATCTTCTTCACATAATATTTGCCTTTACTTCTTCTTTGCTCAAAACTACATTCTGTGATGATTGATTGCCAGATTATCTCTTTATTAGGATTTTAAAAGCTGTACAACATGTCGCTAAAGGAGTAGGGGACCAGTTGAGCTTCAAGAAACTGAACATTAAATATTTAAAAGAGAATCATCTGTAGTGCATCAATCAGAATCTTATATGTTTAATGTAGTTCTGACTACCCTCATTAAATGTTTATAGGTAATGAATTTTTTTCCGGTAATCTGCAAATACACCATGACTTACAAAGGGTAGAAATTATTTACTGTCATTGGATGTTCTATTTTGTCATAAATCTCTTGTTTAGCCTGTATGTTGAACTCATGTAATACATGGTTTCTGGTGGATATCCATTTATTCTCAGCAACTTGTAGAAATGCCTTTGTATTAGCAATAAATGGCCTATGTTCGTCAGTGGCATTGCCATTCTTAACCAAGGCCAAGAAGGATGACATTGATGGTTTTCATTTTAGGAGACTTATTTAACTTTCAATGAACATATTATGCGTGAAACAACCTGATATATAAGCTTTTTATTAGCTCAAGCAGTTTTGCTCATTTGCCTTGAACTTTTCAGGTGGATAAGCGATCGTACAGGGAATGTGCTGGGGAAAAGGCTCCTTCAATATCAAGTGAATGCGTAGGACTTAGGGAGACATACTTCAACTGCAAGAGGGGCCAGGCATGGAATAACCTGTCACTTTTTTAAAGCTTCAAAACTTCAAACACTAAATCATGCATCAATGATTTATTCTCAGAAAATTTTGATTTATACAAAAAATTACCATCATGCTTCAACTTCAACGTCATTTGTTGAACAAGTTTGGATCTTTAGTTAGTTTAAGAAATTGTTACTGTTAAGTTGTTCTATCACTTTTAGCTGTTTTATGCATGACATTTGCTTCTCTACTGGATTGATTTAATCATCAAGTAATATTAGACATGACTCCTGTATTTTAACTTTTAGGTTGGGTTATGCATCTTGATCATTTTTTTTTCTGATTTAAATGCAGTAAGGTTGCTAATTGGTAGAAGAACCTGCTTCCTTTTTATGATCAAATGGAATGGGTTATAGGACTCATGTTAACAATTACTTGTTTAATAGTTTTATTTCATACTTACGAATTCTAAATTGGCTTTTGTCTCCCCTATTTGAATTTTAAGTTTATTTTTATTATTTGTTTTCTAATTTCAGGTTGACATGAGAACCCGGATACGCGGCAACAAAGGTTACTAGATCGAACTCATTAGACATTACACGAGCTAAATGCCTGGTTTGTTGTTTTCTCCGGATGTAAACTGCTGGACGAGAAGTTTTTGATGAAGATTTCTTTGGTTTTGTAAAGAAGTTTGTGTTTATTCTACATAAACAGCTAATGAACTGCCATAGCAAAAACAAAATAAAATAATGTGCCTTTGTTGTTTAGGTGCATTTTATGCAATTAAAAATTTGGAAAGTTTTATGTGCCCAATTGTTTCGTATCTGTCAGTGGTGTGGGCATTTGTGTATTCAGGTGTATTATAGTTTGGTTTTTGCACTTCATTTTCAGAATATTTTTTCATCTATTTTAATCCTAAATTATTATTTTTTATTTAAATCGAATCAAATTGAATTGAATCAAATATGATTTTTTAATTAATTATTTTATTAAAGAATTTCATATAAAAATCATTACTGATATTAAAAAAATATTTCATTAAACTCATGATAATTTTGTAAATTTATTTTTATTTTTATTTTTAGAGTTTTAAAAAATATAAAAGAAGATTAATAAAAATTATGATCTCTTAATTTTTTTTAAGTTAGATATTAAATAATAAAGTTTTTTTTTTAAATTAATTTTCTTTTATATTTTTAAAATTTTAATAAATTTTAAAATTAAAAAAATAAAAATATAGATAAATTTAAAAGATTCTCAAGAGCTTAAATGACTTAATTTTTTTTAAAAAAATGAGCTGTTTATATCATTAATGACTTTTTGTATGAAATTTTTTAATAAAATAATTAAATTTTTATTTTTTTCTTAATTCAGTTGATTCAATTTGGTTCGATTTAAATTAAAAAAATAGTTTTTTATTTTAATTTAGAATTGAAATAGAATTAGTTGTGTCGATTAAAAATCAATACTCTTTGAAAAATCTAAAAAATTAAGTGTGCCTTTAAAAAAAAAATTATAAAAACCTTCAGTTATAATAATTTATTTATAACTATTTTGACTTTATTTTAAGAGAGGTGGCATGATGAAAAAGAAATTGTTAATTACTTAACTATTATTATAATGAAGTATTTCTCCTCTTGAGCACAAATGAACTCAAAACAAACAAAGGCTCATGTGTGTAGAGAACTAATGCATGATAATTAAAAAATAAAATGAAGAAAAAAGAGAGAGAAACCTTTTCAGCGAGAAAGATCATAAAAAAAACATAGTAATCTATAATCCAAAACTGACAAACACTATTAAGTATTCTGCAGGACAGGATCCATATATACATGCATGCTCAAAAGAAAGTATATAATATATGTGTATAATTAAGGTGCTTGGCTCCTTGCATGCCACCCACAATAGCCAAGCATGCCATGGAGCTTGATCTACATCATGTGTGGCATACAGGGAGCCAGGCACCAACTCTCTTCACCTGTTCTCCTCCTCTGAAAGCTTCTGATTACTTTGATCTCAACACAGCATCAGCAGCAGCAGCTAACAGAGGAAGGAAGAAGATGAAGAAGAAAGAGCGAATTTGCCTTCCTGCTCTTCCACCAAAGCAAATTAATAGAAAGAATAAATAACACTTGGCCAATTCCATGAAAGGGAGAGAAAAAAGAGAAAGAAGACAGTGAAAGTGAATGAAGCTGAAGCTTTATATATGCTTTATAATAATATTATATTACAGGTGTAGGCCTCATCTTATATAATGCATGTATTTTATCAATGAAAAGTAAATAAACTAATTTATCATAAGTTTATATACATGACCAAGGTTCAACTTACACTTGTCACATGTGTTTTCTAGTTTCTCAGTTGAAGGCAAGACAAAGGCAAGTTTGTCTTGGATTACTTGGAAGAACATGAGATTCTTGGGAGATTTTTAAACTAAAAATATTATAAATTTATATGCCAACCAATGAAAATTAAAAGAAAAAACAGTATGTACATAGCCCCAGTCAAATTGGAGTTGGTGGCTTTTATTGATTTTCATTGCATTCAGATCTCCCTTGACCTATTGAGAACTCTTCTGACCTCATTCATTTCCTTCAAGTTTAAGACAGATGTTTTTTTAACCAACTTAATCACCTCTGAAAATGATGTAATTCACAAAATGGAATTTTAATCTTCTTATTTTGACAAGAGTTTAGGCACATTTTTAATAGTGTTTCACATAATATCGATTTACAAATGCTATATATATTGAGGAGTAGTAGGTGGAAAGTATTTGATAATAGGTACTCAACCAACCAGTGTGGAAATGGAGAGGATTAGGTACACCTTCCAAACGACAGGTAACAGAAACAATAAATAAACAAATAAATAGAAACAAAAATTTCAGGCTAAATTTGGCTTTCCTTGCAAATTAAAGATGTTAAACAAGATTTGGCTTTATGCAATAAACAAAGACAATCTGTTCTGCTCTTTTTTGGTAGTTCAGGTATCAAAGTCGATGCATGGACTAGAAGGTCCATCTTGTGTCTCCTTCAGATGTTCAGAATAATTTGCTTTAACTTTAAATTCCCTGAACTTTTTTTTTTTTTAATTTCAAGGGAAACATGTGTATCTAATAATACAGTATTAAAACTGTGGAAATCCTGGAAGATCATCAGATGAAAGAGACTGTTGATGCATATTATTGTTTGAGAAAGGAGTACATTGGAAAAGGAGAAGAAAATCATTGATTAGATAACTATAATTCTGCTGAATATTTCAGAGAAGCATGTTTGAAGTTGTGGAATTTGACCTTTGCACTCTCCTTTTGTTGACCTTTGTATTAGGAGATAGATGTGCAGAAAAGTCAGATATGTTTCAGCAATATTGAACTGTTGTGGACAGATCAAGATTTTACTGACAAGTTGAAGGTGATCATGTGGCAACATCTGCAACTAGATTTTTAACCGAAAAACGAAGAGATTGCCTGGTTCATGATAAGAACTAGTTCATATCTTTTTCTTCTTGGACCTTGAGGTCCATCAATTGCTGATGACATGATGACACTAAATTCCAAAGTAAACACTGAATTCCAATCACATGCCTTTTGTTTATCAGGCCGAGAACAAAGCTTTACAGTACTTACAATCCTCTTTTCCTTTTCCTTTTCCTCTTCCCTAAGTAAACTTAAAATTTCTCCCTCTTCTCTTTTTTGCTTCCTCTCTATTCTCTCCTTTCTCTTCTATTCCTCTTCTGCCAAGTAAACAAAGCCTTAATTGTGATAAAAAAAAAATTTGAATCAATCAGGCTTTTAGTTTTCTTTAGTTGTGCTTTATCTATTTTCTCAATCAATTAACTTTTTTTTTCTTCTGGCACAATGATTTATTTGTTTTCAAACAAATTTAAAATCAAAATATTCAGCAGCTTATATATAAGTATGATTAAGTATAATAATAATTAAGTCTTTATCTCACTAAATGGGATGGGCTTAAATCATCATTTATGTTTATTTCTAAAAATTTAAATAGATAAAATAATAATAATAATAATAATTTATTTGTTATCTTAAATAGAGAAAATTGTCTCTATCAGCTTGTATGATTTATTTATTTTTCTTTGTCATCTTTCAAAATAAAATAACTCGTGAGAAATTATTTTGCTTTCCTTATATAAAATTATTTCAATCCGATCATAATAATATACTTAAAAAAATATTATATTGCTAAAAATTTATTCAACATCTAAATTTATCATTATTATTATGTAGTAATTATTAGAAAGGAATATATATAATGTATATATAAAAATGATTAATCAATAATATTAAATTTGATAGAAAAAATATTGAACCAATCTGAAGCGATCGATTCAGTCGAATGAAAATTTTTCATCAATTATCAGGATAAATCGAAAAATACTCACGATGGACGATCTAAAAAAAATTGATGAATTAAATAACATCGAATATGAGACGATCGATCCGACTCTACAATAATTTTCATCTTAAAATATATATATATACATATATAAAGGAAAGTGGAAAAAAAGAAATATAAATTAATTACATTTGTTATTTAAAAAAAAAAAAAAAACCCGGAGTCCACTTTACTCTACTCCTAGTAATCTATTAATAGCTTCTTTATGAACAGAACCTTCTCTTCTTTTTTTTCTTTCTCCTGCTCTCTCCCACAGCTCTTCTGTTCTGCCGTCCTCTCGTCTTCGCCATGGATGAAGAATACGACGTCATTGTCCTCGGCACCGGGCTCAAGGACTGCATACTTAGTGGCCTTCTCTCCGTCGATGGCTTTAAGGTCTACTCTCGCTCCTCCCCCTCTTTGCTTGATCCTATACGTTTCTTAGGGGTTCGATCCCATTTTACTTTCTTATGTTTTTATCTTTGTTTCGATCTTGTTATCGCTTATCAAGTGGTTAGGAAGCAATTCCAGTGATTAAAACTCGAGCTTGGACTCTCGTAGTCTTGATTGATCTGCGTTTCTGATTGAAGAAGATGGATGGGATTTCCGCTTTTTTTGCATGTAATGCTTGGCGATGCTTAATTTTTTAGACATGAGTCGAAAAATGGTTTTGATTGGTTATGCTGAGTGGGTGATTTATTTCCAGTGATCGTGACTTCATTTACTTGTTCGACTTAATAGCTCAAGTGAAAATTTGGGCCGTATTAGTAGATTTAGAACATAAGCTGGTGATTCTATGCTTGTTTTACGTAGATAAGTGGTCTTAGAAGCTCTTTTTTCTTTACCCGTGTTAGGCAGTCCGACACATATGTATGCGTTTGACAGGTTTCACAAACGCACAACAAAAAACAAAATTAATAATTCTAAATTATTAGAACACACATCACATATACATGCAGAATACAATAATATCAAACATAACCGTAATATAAAATTTTACGAAAACTAAATTAAACTATTTAATCTAGTCATACCTGTGCGAGTTCATTATCGAATTTTATAGAGAGCGTTTGTTGGCCTTGCAAGACTAGCCTCTTCTGGAATCAACGAGCAATCTTAATAAAGATTGCTTCTACTCGTATCCATGCCGAATTATCTTCGAGGCGATTTTACTAATTTACGAGTTGTATCTCTGCTTCAGTACTAGTTGAAGGTGGAAGACGAAGCGATCCGAGAAAGGGATCATGACTCGAATCGGTACCCGACGGTACAAGACCATCTGGAGGTACCAAGCTAGGTGGACAGCAGCCAAATGGCTGTTGTTCGGAGGCTGGAACGTTGTTGCCCAAAATGGGACAGCAACTTCTATGGCTGCTGAACCAATTCAGCCGGCATCACAGGGGGCAGTAAGTCCGACTGTACTGGAATTCCGGTAGCAATTCTTGTCCACCGGAATAACACCTGGGACGCTAGAACAGTTGCTAGACACGTTGGAGCAATCAGGCTGTTGACGTTGGGATTTGTCAACAACACAACGTTGCTTTGCTCCAATTGGTCAACAACACCAAGCAACGTGAGTTGCTTTGTTGTTCACGTTTGGATTTGTCAACAACACAAAGCAAGAGTTGCTTTGCTCCAATTGGTCAACAACACCAAGTTGGCCAAATAATTCAACATGAATTGATTTGTGAACAACGTGTTTGGCCTTCACATCTCTTGATCGGCTGCCACGACGATGGCTTCTGCTTGGGTGGCGACGGCCAGGAGAAAAGAAGAGGAGAGGAGGAAAAATAAAACCAAAACCTAACCATTAGGTTTTTGATTCACTTGTCTATCTTTTTTCTTATATATATATATATATCCTACCGGGTTTGAAGAGCAAGTTCAAACTCGTATCCGTTAATCCAAAATCATATCGATTAATCTTAAGTTTGGTTCAAGACCAAATCATGCTCATCAATGTTAGGCCCGAAGGAATTTAGATTTCTCTACAATGATATGAATTTTTCACTTTGGGCCTAGACCCTTATGGTTTTGCTCTTGGGCTCTACCCTCATACTAATGGAGATATTTTTTTCTTATAAACCCATAATCTTTCCCATGTGTTTTCAATGTGGGATTTTGTTTGCAACCTTGCAACCCCAACAATCCCCGCCTCAGACAAAGGACCACAGGGCCCCTCAACCGATCCTCGACCCACCGGGCCCTCGGTCTACCTGACCTACTAGGACTTCCTTGCATAGCCACAACTAGGACTTTCTGCCTAGTGTCTGGTCCTCTTGATCCGGACATGAGAGCCCCACTTTCTTTGTTCGAGGTCAATATTCTACTCACATGGCTCGATTAGACATAGCTCTTGTGCACAGTCGGCAGTTAGACCTTCTAACAGTCCGGGCTCTGATACCAATTGTTAAAACCGAAGGAATTTAGATATCTCCACAATGGTACGATATTGTTCACTTTAGGCCCTTATGGTTTTGCTCTTGGACTCTACCCAAAATGCCTCATACCAATGGAGATATTTTTTCCTTATAAGCCCATGATCTTTTTCATATGTTTTCAATGTGAGACTTTGTTTGCAACCTTGCAACCCCAACAATCAGCACTTCCGTTGCGCCAAACCTTTCCAGATTTGTCCTTCGTCTGGTCCAACCAGACTCGGTCTTTCTCGATTGAGAATCCAATTCTCAAACTCGTTTTATGTCTCTCGGATAAACTCATAGTGCGTGCGACCTTGTAGGTTCCCGGTTTATATTGGTTGTCCATAATTAACTATTAATTATGGAACGATCATAAATGTCACCAAGTAGTACATCATGATCCTCAATTAATCGAAAAATCACAATTGATTCCAAAATAGTTCTGAACCCTTCAGCCGCTACAGTGATTCGTGTCTCATTCCTTTCACTCATCTTATACCCACTTGATTCAGGATATGGTCTATGTGTCACTCACCACTAGGCTGACTACGTCACATCTAGCCCAAGTTATCTTCTTCGTCCTATGGATTCAAATGACTCAGACATGTGTCCAAGAGTACCATACTCTTGACATGTATTGATTTGACCAAAGACTTCAAGTAACAATCCTGACAAGTGACCATAGGGTATACATCTCCTTATACAAGGAACAGTGAATCTTCTATTGGCTATCCAATCACCTTCGGGCACTTCTACTTCTACTTAATCATCCTGGGTCCACACCTCCTCGGAGATGCTTGTTTAAGATGTCAAAGTATAAGTCTTCATGACCAAGATGACTTGAATACCTCAGGTCGAAAAAAACTCGCAATTAAGCTGCAATAAGATCTTTACTGATATATCTATATATGTAGAGAACCATATGAAGTCTCGTTACAAGTCATTCCAATGAACTAGTTACCATTAACTAACATCCACATTTAACTCTC
>JBBUKS010000073.1:2254973-2277840 GCA_038050645.1 Hedychium gardnerianum
GCCACATGGACCCTTACTTACATCCGCATCACAAGCATTCCTCTCAAGTCTATTCGAAGGAGGATGTAGTCCGACTGGTTGGACAATTGTATGTTCATGCCTTTGAGATCCTCGATGTCGAGGTTCAAGTGGTAGTCGATGTTGGGGAGCTCGATACAGACGCGTGCTTTAAACATTTCACAAAACACGCGCACCGAAAATAAAAATATAATAATTTCTAATTATTACAACACACACATTCATGCATGCAAGATACAACACATGCAGACATAACCGTGCAATTAAAATTTTATGAAAAATTAAATTAACCATTAATCTAGTTATATCTACAAGTTTTCGAACTTTATAGAGAACGTTTGCTAGCTTTGCAAGGCAAGCCTCTTCCGAAATCAACCGAGCGACGTTATCCAACCTCGCCTTTATTCGTATCCACGTTGAGTATCTTCAAGTTGACTTCTCTAAGTCTGAGTCGTGTCTCCACTTTGGTACTAGCCAAAGTGGGGAGATAAAATGATCCAAGAGAGGGATCTTGCTCGACTTGGTGCTTGGCGGCTCAAAGCAACCTAGCGGCACCAAACAAGGTGGCGGCGCCGATCGGTATCGACGGCGAATAGTCAGTGGTGGTGACAAATCGGTATCGACGTCAAATAGTCGGTTGCGGCAACGAATCAGTGTCGACACCGAATAGTTGGTGGCGGCGACAAATCAGTGTTGGCATCAAATTGTCGGTGGTGGCGACAAATCGGTGTTGACGCCAAATAATCGATGTTGAACCAGTGTTGGCAAGAGAAGAGGAGAAGAGGGGAGAGAAGAGAGGAGGGTTTTGGAAAATCTAACTCTTAGATTTAATCAAAACTTATTAGTTTAATTCTCTCCCTATAGAAAAGTATTTATAATCTCTTTTCTATGACTTTGGGAATAAATCATCTCCTAAGCCCAACCCATTAAGCCTTAACCAAAAACTTAACTCATTGAGCTTTGGTTTGGTTTAAGACTAAACCACTTGGTTCAATAATTAAATCAAACCAATTTGGTTCATTATTAAACCAAAGAGTGTCGATCACATCTTCAAAAGACATGATCCATCCGCACTTTCGTTTTGACAAATAATTTTTTCATATTTGTCACCCATTTGGTCCAACCAAACTTTGTCTCTCTCGATCTGAGAATCCAATTCTCAAACTCGTTTTAAATCTTTCGGATAAACTTGTAGTGCGTGTGACCTTATAGGTTCATGGTTATGTTGGTCGTCCATAATTAACCATTAATTATGAAACCATCATGAGTGATACCTAGTAGTACATTGTGATCCCCAATTTACCAAAAAATCGCAGGTTAATTCCAGAACTATTTCTAATCCTTTCAGCAGCTACAATGAGTTGTGCCTCATTCCTTTCACTCATCTTATACCTATTTGATTCAAGACATGGTCTATGTGTCAGTCCCCACCAGGCTGACTACGTCACACCTAGCCCAAGCTATACTTCTTTATCCTGTGGTTTCAAATTACTTAGACATGTGTCGAAGATTCCCATACTCTTGACATGTAATGCTTTGGCTAAAGAATTCAAGTAATAATCCTAACAAGCAGCTATAGGGTATACATCTCCTTTTAAGGAGTGGTGAATCCTTTGTTGGCTATCCAACCACCTTTGGGCACTTCGACTTATATCCAATCTTCCTGGGTCCACACCTCGGAGATGCTTGCTTAAGATGTCAAAGTATAAGTCTCCATGACCAAGATGACCTGAATACCTCAAGTAGAAGAAAACTCGTACTTAAGCTACAATGATATCTTCATTGACATATCTATATATGTAGAGAACCATATGAAGTCTCATGGTAGGTCACTCCAATGAACTAGTTACCATTAACTAGCATCCACGTTTAACTCTCGAGATCCCAATGTATCCAGCCAGTGAGTAGCGAATGCTAGGTTAAACCAAGGAGTATAACACGTGCTAGTCTCACAAAATCGATGATGTCCGAACTCATCAATTCATCGACGAGGGAATGTTTCAATACATTCATAATTCCACATGTAGAGATGCTCACTAGTTGTTATCCAATCACAAGTTCTCTTATGCTATGAATCGTACTATGGACGTTCAGTAAATGAGTTTAAGATCCAATCATACACATAAAGAATATGCACTCAAATAATTAATCATTTATTTATCCAATAAATAATATATTTCATAAGGCGATTGTCTTAGGACACCTCTTAAATATAACAACCTGATCACGCGTCTAGTGGCTTTTTGTTTCTCTGATGTTTTGGTTTACTTTTTCTGAGACCAATCGAATGATCAGTATGGGCCGTGCCCCTGATTTTGAATTGAGCAAGACATGAAGTGAAGTTGTGATAATTTGTGTCATTGGCATGTTTATTTCCTCAATTTGTATGATTCCATAAATTGATATGGCAGTATGTGACTCGAAAGTCTTACCCTGCTTGGTGTCAAGTTTGACATAAATGACATAAACCAGATTATCTTATAATATCCCAAATGGTCATGTACTTTTCATCTTCAATAGAATTATTTGGATTTTTTTTTTTGTATAATTCCATGTTGAGAATGTCGAATGGACATAAGCTGCCATGCTCTCTTTCAAAAAGTTGCCATTGATGCATTTCATAATAGAATGAAGCGACCTCCTGCCTGAATAATTAGATCACATGAATTATCTTTACATATTTCTGGCAAACTTTTCTGCTCCACATTGAGTTCATGTCACGAATGAAATGTTGTATTTTGCTAATGATTTTGATTGTTCCTTTTAATGCTGATTCTTTAGCTTTTTACATGGGAAAGTTTGTCTTTTTTTTTTTTATGACTAGGTAGATATCTGCTCTGCTTCTATCATTCTGTATTCTTGCTGCACTAGTGACTAACTTTCTATGTGGTTTTAGAAAATATGGTTTGGATGACAACACAATTGACTTCATTGGCCATGCCTTGGCTCTTCATAGAGATGATCGATATCTATATGAACCTGCATTTGATACTGTGAAGAGGATGAAGGTAGATACTTTCTGCACCAACTTCGGAAATCCTAACCATATCCAATCAATTTTTATCAAACCAATTTGTGATGGTGGAACCTTTATTATTTCCAACATTAATTAATTGTGTATCAGTAAATGTTATGATGTAATGCTTATGTTTTTTTTTGCCAAACTTTCTACTTACACTAGGAGGTTCAGAGAAAGTTCATTTTCATCTACATATACTCTTTAGTTCCTTGTAAATGCTAAAGTTTTTGACCTATCAATTGAGAAAAATACTAAACTTACCAACAACCAATTTAAAGGTACTCGCCCTATGTTCATACAAGTACTCATTAGTGTTCTTGTTTAGAAATAAGAAACAAGGAATAATAATTATCAGGTCCCTTGTTTCCTTGTGTCGGTTATGTTGACGTGATGTGGTTCTGGTTTTAATCTTGGTCTCTTTCTGAGGTAGCTGTATGCAGAATCCGTAGCACGATTCCAAGGATTTTCACCATATATCTACTCCTTATATGGATTAGGAGAGCTACCTCAGGTTAATCATTCATTTCTCAGTTACACTGAGAAATATTTTTCCTGTACTACTCAGCTTTTGTTAGGATTACAGGCTTTTGCACGCCTTAGTGGTGTTATGGTGGGACATACATGTTAAATAAGCCAGAATGCAAGGTATCCTTTGAATGACTGCATGTTTATGATCCCATGCCGTGGCATAATTTTTTGATGTGCAATTGCTAATATTCATCAACCTCATACAGGTTGAATTTGATCTGGAAGGAAAAGCTTGTGGAGTAACTTCAGAAGGGGAAACAGCTCGGTGCAAGAAAGTTGTCTGTGATCCTTCCTTTTACCGAACAAGGTAGAATCTCTGGTTTCTTTATTATTGAAATATGAAATATATCTTCAGTAAGGACTGTAATTATGATAATAATGGTGAAGTGCTTTTTTCTTGGATAAAAATTGCTATTAGACTTCTGTGTCTCTGTTGTCATATTCTTGTTTGCTAGGGAAAATTGAACGCTGAATAACACTTGTCAACAAGCTTGCACTTGATAGGTTAGGAAGGTTGCAAGGGCAATTGCTATTATGAGCCATCCTATCCCAGATACGGACGAGTCACATTCGGCACAAGTTATTTTGCCCCAGAAGCAACTTGGACGCAAGTCTGATATGTGAGTTCTTGGAGAGCATATTATTAATAATAGTCTAATAATACCTTGAATTCTTTGAGTTTCTTTTTCTTCGTTTTTATTAAAATCAAGCTTTTTTCTTTCTTCTTTTTCTCATAATGTTCCACATTCTCATGATTTGCAGGTATCTCTTTTGTTGTTCATACTCTCACAATGTTGCCCCTAAAGGGAAGTTTATACTCTCTTTTGTTGTTCATACTCTTTTTTGTTGTTCTGAATGGCTGATCAAATGGTTTCAAACACTTCCCTCTTTTTGGTGTGGAGAGTTCATAATATTAACCTACAATCCTTCATTGCATTCTTCTAAAAAACCGTCTAGGTGGCCGCCTAAGTGGAATTAGGAGGGGACCGCTTTGCCAAGTGATTACGCACTCCCCTTGAGGCTCCTGTTTCAAAAAACAGTTTAGACAGACCGCCTAGGTGAATCATTAAAAAAAAAGGTTTATTTACCAACTGGTTCACTCGGCTAAGAAATTAAAACCTTAATTAGTCATCCCCCTACTAATTATGAATTCATTTAATTAGATATATATCGTGTTTTAATTAGTTGGGCTTTCAAATTTACCTCATATGTTCTAATCCTTGCCTCATGTAACACTCTAATATCTGAAAAAGATGTTCTGCAATTCCCATCTAGTACTTCAAGATATTTGCCTGTTCCTTTTCATCTTTGTGATGATTTGTTATCTTTGCTATACTGTCTTACTTTATGCTCAAATCCTTCAACATGCTCTTTCTACTGAGTTGTACAAATTCTTATAGTCCATTTCTTCCCTTCAGACTCTCAATCTCAGCGTGGATCTAAGCGCAGCCAGTGCTGCTGATAAATATTAACAACCACCTCTTCTTGTGCACGTTAGCTACCGACGATGGAGCTATATCACCGTGTCAGAGGATTACCATAATTTACCTCCATCAAGCTTTGTTCTGCCCATCAAATTGTTGCAATAGTTTAATTATCATGTGAAAAGCAATCTTGGTTGTAGATTCTTGTGATGTCCAAAACACTAACCTGTTGAAGAGTCGTCTGGTCTGCTACATGTCTCCTTTTGCATGTGCTTGATGTTGCTACAAGTTCAATGGCCAAAATGCCCAATGGATGTGTTGAATTAGTTGGCTAGGATTTCAGTTTGTTTTTCTGCATCGGAAAAATGTAAAATATGTCAAAGATCATAGATGATGCATCACAATATTTGTTGAATGCTCTCTTCCTTTTCCTTGGATTGTAAGGTTTGAAATATAAGTTCTCACTGGCAAAGATCATATGCAATATAAGTAAAATAGTTAGTATCGAAAGATAAGTAAATACTGTGAACTAATAAGTAACTGAATTATCGCAAAAGCTTGACTGATCACAAGTTTCAACATTAATTGTTTAGAACAGCAACTATACTATAAACTAAAATACTTTAATTGATTTTTTTTCTTCTTTTCACTACGTATTTTAAAAGCTCAAGGTATTCAAAATGAACTGATTTGATGATCGAGTTTTTGCCTTGCTAACACCTTCTTGTGTTGTTAGTTACTTTTCTCCAATGAGGCTATTTATTTTCTCACTCATCGGCTGCTCGATTAACAAGTATTGTGTTTCTACTGATTAATGTATATGCTCATATATTATAATTTTAAGTTCTAAAAATAAGATATTAAACTATAGCATTTTATAAAATTTAAAATCACAATACATAAATATATAATACATAAGTCTATTAGACTTAACACCATGATATATTATGTACTTGGGTTATATATATATATTGCATATAATATAGATTCACTACAATATATACATTTTAATGCTGAAAATTTTAAAATTTAAGTCAAAAATTAGTATTTAAACTTACTTATAGCTCTATAAAATTTATGTTCTCCAAATTCCACTTGATGATCCAAATCTCGATTAATGCCCGTAAAAATATCTCTAAACATGATTCTAACATCCTTTGGACTGCTAAAAAAACACAATTAGAAGCCAAATGCTTCTGAAAAAGAAGAGCAAAACATCCTTTGGACTGTTTCTGATTATTTCAAGCGGTGATATTAAATCTGAAAGATGGATAAATCGATTAAAAAACCAATATAGACAAAACAAAACTAGTTAATACATAATTAAATATGCATGCTTATGATCTGAAGTTAATTAAAGCAAATGCCAACAAGAAAATAGCTGACATTCTAAACGAAACATGACAAACAAATACCAAGATCCAACCAGTAGTTTTTGACCTGATCAGATGTACTATATGTTATCCATGCGGGTGCACATATTAAGACAAAATTACCTATCTATTCACATGCAAGCTCTGCAGCACAACATTTGACCTCTTAGATTATGTCTCTGCAAGTCTTGTACTGCAAATCATGTCATTCTGCATGCATGCATGCATCCATTATTCCATGAGACAAAGGTCAACCTTCATTCGATCTCATGCATTAGCTTTCTGGAATCCTTTGAAGAGATTAATCATGCATGGAATCGAAACAAAAAAGAAGAAGAAATCATAACAGTACTGATATTATATTCCTATGAGTTCAGTAGCTTATAGCTAGACTTCTGTATATTGCTTACACAATATATAGCTACAATTTCAGATACATCGTTTTGAATAATTAGAATACATAATTAAGTATACATCTCAAATTCTGCTGCTCGATTAAGATCACTTGAATTCAGTGTAATCCCTACCATTCTCCTGAAGAGAGAGATTCCACTCCCACAGCTTGTGTGAAGCACTGGTGATAGGCAATGAGTTACCGAAGGGTGGTAAGTGGAGGAACTGGCCATAGTTGTTGTTGTTGTTGAAGATGATGTTGGTGCTCACGTCAAAGTTGGTGTTGAAGCCTACTAGTTTGTTGAGCTCATCAATCACCTGAGCAGCCATGGAGGGACTAGGGGAAGCTAGAATCGGGCGAAGCGATGCGCCATCTTCTTCGGTAGACGTGGTGGTGGAGCTCAGAGAATGAGCCACCGACGAGATAGTTGGTGTGTAGAAGAGACCGGTGTGTCCACCCATTTGCACCGAGAGTAGAGGATTAGGGTTAGTGCCACCCTGTGCACTTGTCACATTCTCCATGAGAGTCGACCATACAGAATTGTTGTTGTTATTGTTGTTTCCATGAGGTGTTGAAGGTTTAGGGACAGAAGCAGTTAGGGTGGCAGGAGGACGATGACGATGATTTTCGACTACTCCAGCTCTTTTGTAGACTCGACAAATCGATATCTCAGTCTGCAGAAGAAGTTTAATTAACACATCTGATGATAAGTCTGATCAAGAACAAAAAGTAATGGATTATGTTTAACCTCAGTCGTCTTACATATGATAAAGCTGAAGAAATCGAAGAATTGCCTGTTTTTTTCCCCTAAATAAGAGAAATTTCAGTAACAAAAATAAGGAAGAAGGAAAATCAACAATCAATAAGATGAAAAGAAAACAAAAGCAGAAGAGTTTTAAGGAAAAATTGCAACTCGGAAAGAAATTTTAATTGGAACACTCTTTCTTTTACCCTAAATCACAGATCTAGAGCACATAAATTAAAATTATAATAATTTTGTTGCCTTCTCTCTCTATGTATATATAATTCTTCCTCCTTGAAAAAACACCTAGTTAACTTGTGAAGAAGATGATCTCCTACAGAACAAAAATTCGGTCAAATCTAGGTGTAGATCCCATAGATCTTGGCAGAAATCAAAAACCAAGAGGATTTTGTGATGTCACAGAAAACCCTAGCTCCTAGGCTTGTGAATTAATTACATAATTTTGCAGAAGATTTCTACAAGCAGAAAAAGTTTCCTGAAATTAAACGAATTCAAGAAACCAAAGTCAAACTAAATCTAAGTATAGATCTCATAGATCTGGTATAGCTATCTACCTTGTAGTTGCTTGTCTCAGTCTGAGGCAGCCGGTACTCGTTCATGATCCAACTGCTTCTCACTCCCTTCGGAGCCTTCCCTGCGTAGAACACCAGCGTCTTCTTCAGCCCGATCGACCGGTTTTCGCCTTCGTTACGGATCATCCGGTCCGCCCCCGTCGCCTTCCAGTACCCGGACGCCGTCACCCGGTTCGGCCGGTCGCCGTTACGGTACTTCCGATCTCTAGGCACGTAGAAGTACCACTCTTTTTCTCCGATAGCCGCAAAAGCTGTTGCATATATATAAAGAAAACTACTCTTAATTCTCTAAAAACAAGCTGACGCATCTCCGGTTAACCATTAACCTGGAAGCTCCCAAGGGTCGTAGCGGTAGAGATCGAGGAAGGTGATGAGGTCTACATTGAAGCGCTTGCCCTCAACCTTGCGCCGGAGGTAGAACTCGATGAGCTCCTCCTCGGTCGGGTGGAACCGAAACCCGGGCATAACCGGATTATTCTCCATGTCTAATTCTCCTCCTCCTCCTCCTCCTCCTCCTCCTCCTGTTGTAGCCATGGTGATGGCTTGAGTTCTCTTGACTCTTTTTATCTTATAAATGAATGAGTATAGTAACTCACAAAAAGGAAGTTTCACTCTACGGGCAATACATCAAATGTTGCAAAGCTTAATTATTTTTATGTCGGCTCATATAAATTAAAAGGGATAATATATATATATATATATATATCTTTGACTATTATTATTTCTTATTTATATTGTCCACTTGATTTATTGAGCTAAAGCTTGTCCAATTTAGTCAGAGTTTGTGTCAAATGGATTCTAAGGGGTTGACTTATTTTTATATCATGCTATATTAATTTTTTTATATTGTATACCAATATTATTTTCCTTTTTTTTTTTAAACATATTACCCACAAATGAGCCCATCACGGTGGATGGGGATCAAAGGCAATCCGTGACCACTTTCTTCAAGTTCCAAGACTTTAAAATTGACCCTTCGAACTCCAACTACAAAGTTTAATTTTTCTCCTTAATTTATACAATCTATGGAACAATAAGGTTAGATTTTAATGACCAATAATTGATGTATAATTGGATCATTAATATATAGAATGCCAAATTACTCTCTCTCTCTCTCTCATATTTCAAACTCTTAAAGAGGTGTGACTTCAATGCCTCCTAGTTTGAGTTCAACAGTGGTTTTTTCCCTCCGATGCATTCGACTAGATTACTAGTCGATTCTTGTGCGTCTTTAATTTTTTGAAATTGGTCAATTGGAATAGATTGCAATATCGTAGCTTGAGGTGTTTGTTGGTTGGATGTTGCTTTCAGATAATTGTCATGCAAGTTAAAGATGTAAATTGAAGGTGTTGGCCTACAAAACCCTAAGTGGTCCTCCTATCTACTGTCTTTAGCTGACTTTGAACAGGTTAACTTTACTTATCAAGGATCACAAGTCTCACAACTTCTAGTTACTATCAAGTCAATTATTTGACTCTTCGAGAAATTAAAACGAGCTTTCAACTCAGAAATTCCGTCACAAGTCTTCTTTATACTTTATCGTTGCTCGAAGAATATGTCTAACAATATTCAAAATTTGTTCTTGATGTTCAAGAACTCGGTACAAGTCAATAGGTTTTTTGACTTTGAGGCTTTGTTGAGTCGATGAATGAATTGAAAGATGCCGAATACATTTTGATCATTCCCTTCGACGACTAAAGAGGGAAGAATTGAATGGCTTCGGTGAGTGTGGTGAAGCTCCATTACTAAGAAAGGGAGGGGCCAGTTTGAGAGATCACAACATTAATAACTCTACTCTTTTACATCCACCAGCATCAATCAATTGAATACTATTGAGAATTAAGACAGTGTACGCGGTCTACAATCTTCAAGCTTCATGGAAACATTGTTTATAAAATAACTAAATATTTACAGTGATAATTTCTGAGATTACTGTTCATTCGTTAGTTTTGTTTAGTTGAGGACTATAATTAATCGACCATCTGTAGTTTACACACTGGTCAACTTAAACTGAAATAGACTTGAAGGGAATGGTAAAACAATTAGTGAGAGCATTGAATTGCTGCGGTGGGATCGACTGCGTGCTTGAATATCCATAATCCTGACGGCTAAAGGTGGACGTTGATGCAAGGCGGTCGAGTTGGTGCCGTCGCCGACCATCTTAATGTCTTGAAAGTCACCGAGACGTGCCATTGGAGCTTGGAAGAGGGGCTCCACCTCAAATCCAATCTCGTATTAATATTCTGCCGGTTCCCGTTGACTAGTTTGACTTTCGACAGGCGACTTCGGTGGATGTGGGAAGTTAGGCCCGGCCCAACTTGTAGGCTTGCTCGAAGCCCACGTAGAACTTGTTTCTTACAGTAGAAATAGAGGAAGAAAGTAATTTTTTTTAAAAAAAAATAAAACAATAACCTCAATGAAGCATTTAGTATCTTGGTTAGTATACGCAAATCCTTTCTCTGAATAATCATGAACATACACAGAG
Source organism: Hedychium gardnerianum (assembly GCA_038050645.1). NCBI lineage: Eukaryota > Viridiplantae > Streptophyta > Magnoliopsida > Zingiberales > Zingiberaceae > Hedychium > Hedychium gardnerianum. The sequence continues at coordinate 2,265,550 of JBBUKS010000073.1, forward strand.
CAACGTATCTAAGTTACAATTATACAGTATCTGGAAGATAGACCTACTACTTCAGATAGACACATGGCCACAGTTTAAGAGCAACATCGATAACTTGTTCAATGACCTCAAGTTTGAGATCACCTTGAACATCAATGCTTGCTTGGAACATGAAATCTTTTATGTTTCCAATACTAAGAGCTACTTTACATGCTTCATTCAACAGTGTTCGACAATAATAACTGGAGTGCAGTCATCTAGTGATTGGCTTCTATGGATCAGATGCATCTCACTGAAGGCTGAGCACAGACCATGCTGTCAAGCCACCAGAAGGTAGTGAAGGCCTTATGTTCGGAACACGCCTCATGATGGAGAAGGCTTCGTTGAGACGAGCTGCACGAACCTTTAACTGGGATGCTTTCTGTACACAAAAGCGAAAAGAATCCTCAAAAAAGTTACATTTGTTAGTCAAAGACCTTTTAACTTTCCTAATCCTGTTTTATGGTCACGAGGATGTCATCCTATAAGCAGCCAAAAAGAAGAATGAGGCTAGTTTCTGAGAAATGTCCAGGAAACAAAAAGTTGCAGAGCAGAATCAGATTGCAATTACAACATCAAGAAGTCATGAATTCCAAGTGGTTGAGATCAAGGTCTAAAACAGCAATTACCTACCAAAAATAAAAAAGGGAATCACCCTTCACAAAATCACTAGAGTTTATCACTAGGGACAAATACATATGATGAAGTGCATCATTTGAATATATGAAACAGACTTTAGCAAGAATTAGAGATCATTAAACAATTATGCTGAATGTATAAAAGTTTCTGCAAATAAAAATTCTAAACATTTTGGATCAATTATTAAAGATCAATGAGAAATAGATTGAGATATGTTCACAAGATAAATGTTGTATTGTTAAAATGGTTCGTAGATTCTTCAATTTTGTATGATTATCATGTCATGTGCTTCTTTGGTTAAAAAGAAACATTATGTGAGAATATAGTACCACCAACCATGCTTGATGAATTTAATATGTAATAAATTTGAGAAACAAATGAAGCTTAAAAAAAATTAGTATAACATAAATGAGTAGTTTTAGATCCAGGTGTTGACTTACTTCAAAAATATACATTATTCACACTTACATAGTTTTAGCCGCATATTATGATATGAATATGTTCAAAGATGACTGATACCAACATGATTGATATGTTTTATAGTTAGACAAGTTAAATTAATTAGAATTCAGGTATGAGATAGATTCAGTGACCAAACAAAACATAATTAAGAGAGACCCTAATGACTAGAGTACCAAAAACTATTGTACTTGCATATAGCTAAACTACAGAATTAAAACCATTGACCATGACCAGGAATAGATGGGACACATGGCCTGTATTTAGGCACATGTTTGCCCTTCCAAACAAAAATAGTACTAAGCCTCCAAAAGTACAATTACAAATAATTACTATATGTTGTTTAGGTTAAAGTCTTGCAGTAAGACAACATAATTCAACAAACAGACAATGTGCTCCTACGTATGAGATTCATTTATCTCGACCTAGAATAGTTAGGATATTTGACTGGAAAAATAAATAAATAACACTAAAGCTATAAATTTATAACTACAATTACAGATAGAAAATGTATACTATTGAGGTTAAGGGATTCCAGGCAGGAAGACAACCATGCAACAAACTTCAAGAGTGCCCCTTCATATGCTTATTTGGACAACAAACTGCCATGAGGATGTTATATATTAAGACCATCAACAAGCCGGTTCACTATGTTCAAGTCTAATAGAAACAATAACCTAAATTCCCTCCCCGGCAAAACAACTATTTGGAGGGAAAAACACAAAACATTGATAAACAAAGATTATGCTGACTAATGACAAGGAAGCGCTAAAATTTTTTGGAGGTTCACTAGTGGCATACTCAAAGTTGAGTTAACAAAGTGGGTTTTCTGATATACTTGTAGCTAGGGGTGGCAATTGAAGTCAATCGGTTATAATTAGGATGTGTTTCATTGACCCACAACACGTTCAACTTCAATCCAAAATAGATGGGTGTCAAAATTCATGATTTGAACACAATTAGCTTTTAAATGGTCAAACCTGCCTTATCCGTTCAAGTTAGGAAACCCAAATAAATGAGTTGGTTTATAACCCAACCAATCCAAATCTGTTATGGTGAGTCAAATGGTACCATGTAAAGAGATTGTGTCATCTCTTCCCACCCCTACGTATAACAGATAAAAAATTAGGAGCCTACGTGAGGTTCTAGTAATTAGTGTTATCTTATCCCTGCAAGCAAAGGGACTATTTGCACTATGTGCAGTGCAGTACGCCACAAAGCACCACTAGAATCTGCGTCCAAAATCCATACTGAAATCAAGTAAGAGAGGACAAATGCTAAGTTGCTAGAAGAAACAACTAACTTACTATTCAGACTTGAGCAATTAAACGAGATGGCAGATTCTGAAACATCAAAATAACAAAATTACTTGATACTTATCAATTTCTTGTGATCTAATCAATTTGCACAGAACCACATAAAATCAAAATTTCAAGTTCTTAGATGATATTGTGTTAGATAGTCAATCAAAAACCTGCCTTATTTGAACACCTAGATTAGAGTGTATTAAAAGCTAGGCTCTGCTAATGAACAAAAGTGCATGTATTTTCTTTTAAGCAAAACTACATGAATATTAACTATGTTCTAATTTCGATCCATCATTAAAAGCCTCAAAGAATCAAACTTTCTAAGTTACTAATCAAACAAACAACCAAAACCAACTAATAAGGGAATCTGCTCAAAATAAATATAGAAAAGACAAGCATCAATTGAACAAGGAAACAAATAGCAAAAGGCAACCTTTTCATCCAAGATGATCCTGAGAGGAATACTTTTAGTTTTCTCTTTCATCCTATACAACCTTTTTCCAAGCATCATCACTCCCAATATGGCCGCAGCTATAGATATCGACCAAACTGGCTTCACATTGAAAGCACAGAACTTTAGAATCTCAAAAGGGAACTTCCACCAATCTGTCCCTCTCTTCTCTTCTCCATTAGCCAAAACCTTGTCCAGGCCCACACTTTTACCCTCCAAATCCCCTGAAGAAATATGAATCTTCGCATTTTCATCAGCATCTTCTTGGTCAAGATTCTCATTCACCACATTTGTCGCTTTAATCTCCTTGATCCCCTCGACATGCACAACCTTCACATCCTCGTCTACATCAGACCTCCCCTTTTCACTACCAAAAGGCGACATCTGCCCCTCCGACGACTCATCCGACCAAAACACGCCGCCCAAACTTACTTTAGGAAAACTCACCTCTCCTTTGGTCCGATCATCGAATTGATAATCGGATTCAGGGTCGATCCAGCTAGGGTTATCTGAATCAACCTGCACGTCTTCCTCGCAGGCGCTGTCACCGAAGGCGGCCCCTTTGTGGTAGTACTTTCCGGAATCGATCGCGAAGTAGTCGAATTTGATGGCACCGTCTTCGGAGCCGTCCTCCGACGAGGCTCGCAAAGTCTTGGAGTTCTCTCCGGCGTCGGACCCTGGAAGGATCTCCCAATCGCGGAAGTCGGCGTGCTCCTCCATGAAAACGACGAGCCGGGCCGGAGCGATGCAGGAGGGAACAACCCTCGAGGCTCGAGTACAGAGACGAAGGTGAAGCTCGAGAGGGCCAGAGGGGTATCAGAGAAGAAAAGCCATGTACGTTATCTTTTTCTTTCGCTGCAGAAAAGCATGGAACACAAACTGGAACCACGCTCGTTCATCACGATCTGCGGGTATCTTGATGCAGAAATTAGTGGCCACATTTAAATTTAGCAAAATATCTACCAAGTTTTTTTTTTTTCTTTTTTTTTTACCGCTTTATAAAATGAGGAATTGCCTGACCTCTGGAAGTCACGTGTCGGCCACTCTCTTCTCTTTCGAGCCGACGAGCGATCGCCGACCGGGAAAAGAAGACGGATTCGTCGCCATTAGGGTTCATATGGAGGCACTTTGGGGAGGTTAAAAGGAACTGGAAGAGCAACTTTGCCTTCTTGGGGCGCAAGGAACCTCTCCCCAAACGGACCGATGCTGATGTCTAGGAGTTTGTCGCCTCCGATCCGACCTATGGTCCGCAGGTATTCACTTTTTCTCCCAACATTTCTTTCCCCTCTCGCAAGTAAGGCGATCATTGTTACTCCTTGTACAACCTGATCCCCGATTGGCGATCGTGCTATTATTCTCTCTTAATGAAGCATTTTGATTCAGTGTCATCCAGTTAGTTGCATATGCATCTTCTATGAACTTTGTTACGATATGGATCTGATGATGACAAAAGGCCCAATCTTTCAGATTCCTGGTTACTTCATTCTGGCATTAATTGTGAAACTCTTTGTGCACTAACGCGAAAGGCTAAAGCATTTACAAAATCCATGATAATTTGAGTCAGGAAATGTATGGTTTTGATCTCCAGCTTCGTTGATCGGTTTTTATCATTATTTTCTATCTCATATTACTTCATTCGGGCGATTTACTGATGTTGTTTTCTCATCGATAGCTCATCTCTTTTCTAGAATCTTGGTCTTTCATATGGTTTGTTAGATTTGTTCTTCAATAGTTTCATAAGTTTAAGTTGCTGTTGTACTGAATCAATACATTACACTTGCGCTGTCCACACTGTGGCTGCCTCTCTGTTTCACAAACTGTTTGATAACACCAGTTAAATGGTTGTTCCATGACTCGTGAGGTAAGAAAACCTTAGAAGTTAAACTCAAGAAAATTGCTCACGTGAAAAAAAAAAGAGAAACAAAAAATTCTAGAAAAAATATTCCTGGAAGGATAAACACAGTACCACCTTGTATGCTTAGGAATCAGATTTTAAAATTATGAAAATGTTAAATTATTATTTTCCAAGGTAGCCCTTATTTAGTAGTACTTAACAAGCAGTGAAGCACAGTGTTACAAAAAATCAGATTGGATTGGCAGGTTTAACTTGTTAACTTAGGAACCAAAGGACAATATGGAGTTAATGGAGCCGTTGGGTCAACTCGAAAAACTATACCTCAGAGGCCAAAGGGCTCCCTGGTTCAACTCACGAGTTGGGTCTTATACTGTTGGTGGACAATAGGAAATTTACAATCCCAAATCTTACATGCTTCTTCTAATTCCACTCTGCATAGGATTCTACATCCTATCAAATCCCCTAGATATATTTCCTATCAAATCCCATGCCATTGGAATGAAGACCCCACACCAAATAAGCCCTAACATGTTTATCCATTATTCATAAGCATGGTTTTCAAGTGGAACAACAATTCGAGTCAATTCTAGAGAAACTAGAAATGAATTTAAAAGTTAAAACTGACATGTCCTTTTAAAAATTATTGGTGATAACAATTTCCAACTGCATTCACATACTTATGCGGTTTGACCACCTGCATGTCAGATATGGTCTTGAAGTAGTTCATCGATGGCGTAAGGTTTGTGGACTAAATATACCTTAAAAAGGATGTAATTAAGTTGTTTTCAGGAAAGGCTTGAGACTTGAGAGAAGAGAAGTGAAAACACAGAAACTCAACTTTTACTTTGGTTGATCTTATAGTCCTTGGAATGCTTACTTCTTTCCTATGCCATTGTTCATCGACATTTTAGGAATGGAGGTTGCTGAACATTGGAAGCAGCTCTACAAGATTGATATTCCTATATTGGTGGGAAGATAACAAATTAGGTTGGTGATGTCTTCTTACTTTACTTTCCATGATTCAATTATTAATATTATCTTCTCTTATTTTTCTGATAAGAAATGGATTCTCAAACCTTGAGACGCTACTTGTTTTCTTTATTTAGGATAATTTTACTTTAGTCTTGCAATACATATGCTTCTTTTTCCTTAGAAGTTGGTTTGTATGTCACCTCCTCATAAATTGATGCTTATTAGTTGTTTGGATGAGTTAGTCATTAGTTGCAACCATTTCCTCGAATTGCTGTCTATTGAAATTTGTTGAATGACTTGAGATACTCCAGTGTACCAATAGTAGGTCTTGCCGAAAGTTTAATTATGCTACATGGAATTAACTTTGCAACTTTCTGATTCAATGAATGAATAGTTCAGTGTCATTTCTTGATTCTGCTTGTTTTCAACATTTGGTAGGTTAGAGTTGGTGATTAGTGTTCCAGTTCCAATTGGTAACTTGATCGATCAAAAGTCTGTACCTACCTCACATAAAATCCGCCATCAAACAATTGATTTTTCTATTAATGAGAGATGAACTGCTAATCAAATTGATAAAAGCAACAAAACTCCCTAATTATATCCATTAATTGCGTGCACATAATGAGTTTGTTAACCATTGCCAGCAACCACCCTTTAGTTTCACTATCCCCGACTTATGGTTCAACCACTGACGTTACCATAACCCTCCATCCTATATTTGATACCCCAGCCAAAATTAAGCACAACAAGCAGCCATGGACTTCAGTTGGCCGGCACTGGAACCGGCCACTGACTATGTCAGCCAACGACCACTTCTGACGGCTCCACAGCACAACAACCTCCTGCTGCGCCAAACATTCTTGCGCAGCTACCAGTTCACGGTCAGGGAGAGCTTCAAGGACCAGGTTTGCCGAAATCTGAAGGAGGCCGGTGAGGTCGGGAAGGCAATTGTGGTGGAGATCGTTGGCCGGGTGTTCAATGTCGGGTTGAGGTTGCGCAAGGTGAATCCTCTGAGGTGTTTCAGGCCCTGCCACAAGAACCAAAACTATGTTTGAGTTCTTACTGACTTGCGCATCGTCTTCTTTACTTATGTGCAAATTCAGTTATCTTTGGCAACCAATCAAGTTTATAAGAATAGTTAAACACTAGGAAAGACTTCCTTTGAGTTGTATTAGTTTTATTTTTTCGCTATGCATATTAAAAGAACTTCCATAATCATCTTTCCCCTCGAGTCCATCATGGTGCTTTGAGTAGTCGAAGAGTTGATGCAACAAGGTTGATGCCAAACAGGTCAGACAAGGCAAAACTACATAAGGAGGTTGCTTTCTGGTTCGAGTCTCGTAACCAGGGAACCAACTATAGAACGGGTGTGCAAAAACAGATTATGAGCCAGTCCACTACTTAATTACTTAGCTAAGTAATTACCGAAAGCATTAAATCTTAATCCAAATTGGATTATAATTCATCTTACAAATATCCACCTTGTTGTTCTCAAATTAGGATAAAATCTGCTTACTTAGCAAAAAAAAAAAAAAAAACTAAATAAATTAATGTTTAGATCTGCTTACTTAAGCAGATATTTGTAGTGGAATTGGATTAAATTAATGTTTAAATCAAGTTTTGTTGGAATGGCAACATCAATGCCATATGACTAAACTAATTTCTACAATAAACAAAAAAATAATAATAAAAGTTTTCAATTTCGCTTGGTTTAATTTATCTTTAGTTTATATTTTTATATTCAAAATGATTGATATCATCCCTTACTATTATTTAAAGAATTAAACAATGAACTTCGTGAAACTCATGAGACATAATTAATTAATTAATCGTGTTTCACGCATTTTTTTGTCTACTTGAACTAAATAAGCAAGCAATAATTTTTGACAAGTACACAACACTAAAGAATATCTACAAGTTTAAATTATTTTGGATCAATCCAATCATTTAAAAAATAATCAAAATATGGTTCAATTAGTCATTTTGATTAAAATCCAATCAATTTTTATATCAAGAACCAAATAATATCTTTAATTGCTTCAAACTCAGGGAGATGATCACCATTTAGGACAATATAAGTTATTCACTTATTACTTCAGTCTTCATGCCACTAATTTTTTGGATAAAAATGATATATATATATATATATATATGGAAAAAATAAATTAAAAATGATGTCTTATACATTTTCGCTTTTTTTGGTTGTAGTTTATACAAAATGTTATCATCCTGTTGTCTATTACAACTATATGATATTAGCTATATAAATTTTTTTAACACTATAAGCTCTATAAAAGGTTATATTATATTAATTTTTATTTAGTGATTATTTAACCCCAAAAAAATCGGAATATCTGTGCACGGCTTTAAAGGGGTTAACGGCGTTTTCATTTGCGAAATCCGGTGGGCCCCACCTCTACTATTAGTTCACGAGACAGTTAGATGAATCGGTAAAGCAAATCACGTCACCAAAAGGAACCCAAAGAAAAAGAACCTTTTGCTTTCTTCCCATTCACAGGCAGCCTGTTTCGTCACCCGCCTCGCGGTCTACCTTTCCCTTCAATCATGGAGCCGGTATATGATTTGGTGTACGGAAAAGAGTAGGAAAGATATGCCTCACCCGGGGGCTGTCGTTTTCGCTAAGTCAACCGAAAATCCCGTGCCTTTGCAATGTACCCTCCATGCCGGTGGAGGATTTGAGTGCGACCCAGGAAATTTAAAGTAATAGTGATATAGGTAAAGATGTTAGTAGTGCTGTTGGGTGGCTTGTAGTTGGAATATTGGAGGGGGAAAAAAATGAAGTCATCTCAGCGGTCGTGATCTCACATTCTCTGTAAAAAAAAAACAATTACTAAAGATATTTATCCTAATATAATAATTTTTTATATTAAAAAAATCAAATATTCAATAAATCATTTTATATTAATTAAAAATTAATCTCAATATTTATTAGAATAATTATTTATATAAATATTAATTACGTGAATTCGTGAAACACTGATAATGACATGATTATCATCAACATGCATTTATTTCATCATCATCGTTAAGAGAGGGGTGATTAATAGTCAGATTTTTGTCCTCTTTCATATATTGATTATCGTTCGAATTAATTAAATTAATTTTTATAATTTATCTTCTTCATTTTAATTTGAGGATGGATTAATGAGAATGTTGAAGATGAATATTTTATTTTTTATTATCGTGGTCCATAAGAGATGGAGTTATATATAAATACGGAGTTGATTGTTTTATTTTTTATATGCGATTATTTTTGTTAAGCGAAGTCCCGTGATTTATCCGTTTCAGTAAGTGTGGGGCGGGCGGCCAAGTGACGATTTCCACAGTTAAGAGAGGGAGCTATTTAAAAGCTCACGGAGAGAAGGGAAGTAGAAGAGTGAGAGAGGAAGAGGAGATGGAAAGCTACTCGTTCGAAAGAGAGATCTTCATCCCTAGTTCCAAGGAGACGAGGGAGGCGGAGGAGGAAGTCAAGGTAGCGGAGATTCATTTGGGGAAGGGTTCGAGGCAGGAAGGACCGTGGCGGAGGAAGATCGGCGGCGGTGTGACGCTCGTGGGGTTCGCGGACGCCGGGGAAGGCGGCGAGGAGCGGGCGGACGGCATCGCGAGGTCGAAGAGCTTGAGGGGTGAGGATCTGGAGGAGCTCAAGGGGTGCCTCGACCTAGGGTTCGGATTCAACTACGAGGAGATCCCCGAGCTCCGCAACACGCTCCCAGCGCTGGAGCTCTGTTATTCCATGAACCAGAGGTTCTTGGACGAGCAGCAGCAGAATCGTTCGCTGGATCGCTCCTCCTCGGGGGATTCATTTGATCAATGTGAATCTCCGTCGTCCCCTCTCATCGCCAACTGGAAGATCGCCAGTCCAGGTAAAAGCTTGCTCCTGCCATGTTATGGATTGGTTTTCCCCACCCAAAAGTTTGATTTTTTTGTTTTTCCCTGTCATTCCTTGATTGTGATTGTGCTCTGAAACAACAAACTCTGATCTCGCCCAAATCCTCTCCGATATGGTTTCTATTCAATCCAAGGCCCAATTTTTGAACGGTTTCTAAGAAATGACAAGATGAAAGAACCAAATTATCTTCCCCCATTTCTGTTGGCTTTAGCAATCTACTATTAGTGGTAAATGGGCGAAATGGTTACTCACTGTGCTCTTATGCTGCTAGGAGACGATCCTGATGAAGTTAAAGCAAGGCTGAAGTATTGGGCTCAAGCAGTAGCCTGTACTATCAGATTATGCAACTGAACATCAATGTTTCTGGTGATCGAAAGACCTGATCATCAAGTGCAGTCGAAGGCCGAGCAAATGAATCCGGCAATGGAGGCATGAAAAGGAAAACAGTGGGAGCAGTCGAAGTGGAGGTTGACAACATATTCTTACTGCAGTATTCCCGTAGGAAGTGGGAGAAGTGTTGTTTGGTATATGTTTGGAAGTAAAAATATCTCAATGTTTTGAGTAATCTTGGGATTGATACAGTTAGATGAAGCGATCGCATTAACTACCATTTGATGCTGAAGCAAACTAAAGCTTTAATCCCGCAATAAGGGCACTAGACAAATAGGAAAAAAAGGAATCACGGGGTAAGATTAAACAAAAAGGATGATCAATAAATATAGAATAATACGGCTATCTACATAAGAACCATGCAAAATTTGACACGACATGTCGACGTAGCTAGCCGAGTTGATAATAAATTTGGAATCAAATCCTGAGGAAATAATTTCATGAAAAAATAATTTTTTCATGATTTATTTTCTACACATATGTAGGACCGACGGTGAGACACGTTTGAAAAGAACGAGTTCCTTTTGTCACATGCAAAACCAGAAATGATACTAATCTAAACAAGCATCGAGTTTGGGTGAGTGATCCTTCTCAACTTATTTCAATAGTGTTTGGAACAAACCCTACTTTTTTGTAAACCTTTCTCTCACCTATACAAATATATTTATCTTGGAACAAAACTCATTTCATAGCTAAAACAACAAGAATAGGATATTTCATTACAAGATAATTGTGATTTAACCATCAAATTAACGAGAGAAATATAATTCGATCATTAAATAGTGATAGAATAAAATTATCGATCGATTAAAATATTGATCGCTAATTTAATGGTCAAAACTAATTCCATCATTAGTTTGCGACCGACAATTATAATAGATTATAAATTAACAACATAAATTATTTCGGTCGTTAATTAGTGTAAAAATAACAACTATTAAATAATTATAATTATTAAATTAGCGATCGATTATAAATTTTGATCGTTAATTGATGATAAAATTATTTTTAATTGTTATATTAGCGACTACTTAAATTTGTGATCATAAATTAATAAAGAATTTTAAAATTGATCATTAATTAACGATTCAATTAAATTTCGATAGCTAACTGAAAAATAGAACCATGAGAAGAAACCAAGGAGTTTAGGATTAGTACTCGAAGGAAATTTAGCTTAATAAAAACAAAATTAATATATTTAATCAATTAATAACTTTATAAATATAATGATATTTATTAAAATTGTCAGGGTAGAAGGTCTAATATAACTTTTTAATTTTAAAATGAGGAGTTTTTAATAAATATTATTATAAGATATTTATAACCACATTTAAAAATAAATATCCACTATAAAATATCACCATAGACATATATATTCTAGTAGGAGCGGTGCAACACATACAAAATTAAACTTTGGACGAGACTTATTGGACTTACCAACGAAGACCCAACTTACGAGACTTACTAACGACGACCAAATCTAAACTTGGTCCGAGCCGGGTTCGGTTCGAACTCGGCCCAGAATCGGATCAACGGTCCAGTTAATCGTTGACTCGGTTACGGTTCAATCCCTCCAAAAACCATCAATCGGAGGTTAACTGTCGGTTCAAACCGATGATTCAAAAATTAAAAAAAAAAAATCGTATTGGACCGTTGGAATCGTCGGTTATAGCCGTTGAGATGAAAAAGAGGGTTTTTTATATATTTTTTTCAATGGTTGAAATTATTTTATTATTTTTTTTATCAATGATTACGATTTCTGTTACTCTCCAAACTCTATAAATAGAGAGTTCATTTTATTATTTTCATACACATCTTCTCTACCTTCAATCTTAATTTCACAATCTCTACATTTTTTTGACTCTAGTTCTATGCATTTTGGACTTCCTCTTCTGAGTTCCGACTACAATAGAAGGAGACCGAGGGTAAGAAGGAGGCCAAGGGTGAGGAGGTTCATCATCTTGATCTCGGAGGGGCAAAGAAATAGCAAATCCGAGCATTCAATCCACCGATAATGAGACCGAGCAACTTCTGAATTCTATTGTGACACCCAAAACATAAGGAAGTACCGATGCAATTACTTCTAAGGTTCGAAAAGTTCCTCCTTTAAAATATTTTATTTGTACTGAACATTTTGATAAGATCACTTTTCCGTCGGGAGAATCACTTGCAAAATATAAGCACGACAATGTTTCCTACAAATTTCAAGCCAAAGTATTCCCGTAGGAAGTGGGAGAAGTGTTGTTTGGTATATGTTTGGAAGTAAAAATATCTCAATGTTTTGAGTAAT